>VUQH01033273.1:20605-32513 GCA_015106775.1 Etroplus canarensis | reverse complement strand
GGAGACGGTGGCACTGACAAAAAGACAGGAAGCAGAGCTGGAGGTGGCAGAACTGAAGATGTTGAGATTTTCCCTAGGAGTGACCAGGATGGACAGGATTAGAAATGAGTACATCAGAGGGACAGCTCATGTTGAGAAGTTTGGAGACAAAGTCAGAGAGGCAAGGCTGAGATGGTTTGGACATGTCCAGAGGAGGGATAGTGGATATATTGGACAAAGGATGTTGAGGATGGAGCTTCCAGGCAGGAGGAAAAGAGGAAGACCACAGAGAAGATTCATGTATGTAGTGAAGGAGGACATGCAGAGGGTGGGTGTAAGGGAAGAGGATGCAAGGGATAGGATGAGATGGAGGCAGATGATCCGCTGTGGCGACCCCTAACGGGAACAGCCGAAAGAAGAAGAAGAAGATGCACCTATTTAACACCACATAATATCTGGGGCAACTCTTGAGGAGCCAGAACATTAAGAATATTCCAAACTGTTGATTTGACCGCACCCAAAGTTTTTATCTCTCTTTGCTTGCACTGACATACCTTTGCCCTCATACTGTGAATTCCAGTGAACAGCTACCAAATTCAAGTTCAAGACTTGGAATCAACTCCAGATTGTTTATCAGTTTAATTTTTCATGAAGTAACAAGGGAACAGGCCCCACATGGCCATGAAACGCCTTTTCAGACAGTTATGTTTAAGCCTCTGGGAGACTGTGCATGAAAATGGCTATTTATGATTATAATCAATTTAATTTAAGTTGGTAAGACACATTCTTCAATGGGTATTAGCACTTTTCAAGAAAAATTCAACATCATAACTTAAGCATCGGGGGCTATTCATAAAATGACTAATGCTGACCTACACAATGTATTAGTCTGTCAGATTTATATTTTAAAGCAGCTGATTTAAACTGGGATTTAAATTTGAGCTTCATCTACCAACATTATGTATGGTCTTTTCTTTGTGCCAATTTTTATTGTAGACTTATATTTAGAATAAATTCCTTGTTCTGAATTCCACAGGATCAACACAATTGATGAATGTGTAATGTTCCAGGCCTGGTTATCAATTGGATTTAGGATTTAGAGAAATTATTATCAATCAATGACAAGTCCAGCTCATAATCTGTGCTCACTTTTTCCTGTTTAGGCACATTCAAATTTTTTATGGAATAAAGGAGAGATGTCCCTGTCTGTAATTAAAATAAAAGGCAGCTATGGGTTCACATTAGCACATGAAAGGCAATATAAATTCAGTATTTTTATTGATGATATTTCTTGCCCAATCTATTTGTTTGAGGATGTGCTGAGTGCCCCGGGGAAAAGAACCTCAACCGAAGAGGAAAACCAAAGAAGAGTCAAAGCAGTGTTCTCAAAGTAAAAGTTATAATGAAGTCCGCACAGACATGCCACTATCTCCTCCAAGAATACTAAGCTCAAATATAAAATTGTACTGTATAAAAGCAGTCAAAGGAAAATATATAAATAGATTGTTATGGTCCATTCAACATTAGCAAAAAAAATTTGATGGAACTTATTTTTTAGCTGTTCTCAAAGTACACTGTTTTCAATGGAATGCAATGCAATGGAATAAAATGAAAAGATATCTGATATCCATATTAAGTAGCTAAATTTGATATTTAAAAGTTCAATTTAAGCCAGTACAGAGTGACAGTACTCATCTATTTACCATATTGAGTAGAGAATAACAATTAGATCTTTTATACAACAAAAATACAACTTATGTTTACATCAACCACTTCACAATTGCTTGTCACACTGAAATTTTGTGCATATGGGTTAAAGTAAGATAATACTGATTACTGCACTATATTCCGTCCTTCCATCTTTGCTTATTCAAAGTAGTGTCACTGACGGCTCTATAATTTTCATTTGTTCATTAACCTTTATTTAACCAGGAAGTAAAATCTTGAGTTGAAGAATCTCTTTTGAGAGTGTCCTTGGCCGACAGACAACATGAGCCTAGCATGTTTTTCAATGACAGGAGAACATTGAGGTCCTAGGAAAAACCTGTACAAGCACGGGAGGAACATGCAAGCTCCACACAGAAGGGTCTTACCTGGGTTTGAACCTAAGACCCTCTTGCTGTGAGGCAACAGTGCTAACCAGGGAGCCACCATGCTGCATAAGGGCCTGCCATAGCGTTTCAATACAGTTGAGGTCCAGACTTTGAAGGGGCCATTGCAAAACATTGATTCTTTTCTTTTTCAGCCATTCTGCTGTAGATTTGCTGCTGTGCTTGGGATCACTGTCCTGCTGTATGGCTCAATTTTAGCCAAACTTTAGCTGTTAGACAAATGGACTTACATTTGACTCTAGAATACTTTGGCATACAAAGGAGTTCATGGTCGGCTCATCGACTGCAAGGTGCCTGGTCCTGCAAAACATGCCCGAATCATCACCTTTCCACTACCATGCCTGACAGTTTGGTATGGGTTATTTGTGAAGATATGCTGTGTTTTGTTTTTGCCAGATGGAGTACCGTGAATTCTGGTGAAACATCTTCACTTTAGTCTTGTCTGCCCAAGTGGTCTTGTCATTTGTTCAGGACCAAGCAGATTCATCAGCTGTGGAGACTCCTTGGGTAAATACAAGTGAGCAGCGAAAGGTGCTCACTGTCATAAACTTGAACATTTAATATGCTAACTGAGGCCTGTAGAATCTAAGATGTAGGCCTTGGGATTTTTGCAGTTTCTCTGAGCATTGCACAGTCTGAATTTCAGGTGAATTTGCTTGGATCTCCACTCCTGGGAAGATTGTGGCATTGTGTTAACGCGCCCCTGAGTGCTCCAGACCAGCAAACTGCCAAAACATCTGCTTTTATAAACACGGTCCCACCTCCTGATCAACTATTCAAGTGCATTTTATTAGTGACACTTGGCTGCCACTCAACCTCTTCATTTCTATGGAACCAGTAAGGGTGTGCTTAGTTTTTCACACAGCTGCATAAACTCCTGTGAAAGCTTTCTTTTTCACATGACTGTAGAGGTGGCTGTGTTAACAATACAAACAAAGGCCTTTGTGACTTTTGTTTTGCCTAAGCCTGTCCTCCGTAAGAGCGTGTCTACAATCATCAGCAGTCTATTTACTGCAATTGCAAGAAAACACAGGAACCCAGTCGAGTGACTAGAATTTCTGTATTGATGCCGCTTAAAATGTGATCTGATCCAGACAAATATGTTGCACTCTTCCTCGTTTTTGAGCACAAAATGTAATAACAGGGCAAGAGAAGCAAATAAATTAACTCTGGAATTTAGTAGCTTGCAGAACCTGCTGTAGCAGCAACAACCTCCATCAGGTATTTCCTGTTGCTGCTTATGTACCTTGCATGAGAAATTTTGGATCATTCTTCCCTAGGAAAAAAAATCATGTCATCATTGTATTTCTGGGATGTCTTGATTGAACAGCCTTTGTCAGATCACACCATAGCACTTTAGCTGGATTGAGGTCAAGATTAAGCACAGAATTGTTTTCTTTTTCAAACATTCTGTTGTTGATTTACTTGTGTGCTTCGGTTCACTGTCCTGTTGCATTAGATTCTCCTAAGCTTTGGGTCCTGAACTGCTGCCCTGACATTCTCCTCTAAAATTTCTTTATGGAATTATGAACCAGCCCACAACCATAATGCTCCCTCCAACGTGTTTTGTGGAAACTTTGCTGTTGGTATCTAGCATCAATTTTTGCCTCCAAAAAATGGCACTGTGCATTTATTGCCAAGAAGTTAAAAATCAAGCTTAAAATAAAGTGCAGAATAAAGTAGTCATAAAACAGAGAACAAAGACCTTTTAAGGCCTTTCTCCTGTACAAGACACACATACAAATAGACAATAAAATGACTGGATTTAAAGGAAACTCTTTAAAGTGTCAGTCTATCTAAAGTTTAGAGAAAATACTTGCATTTGGGTATGCAAACAGAGGTTTTGCATGGAAGCTCATTACATTTCTATCAGCAAAGTCAGAGCAGACAAAAAACAAAGTGATGCCTGAGTGAAAGGATTAAGAGAAGAAGAGGGCCCAGGGCAAAGTTCTGCTGCTGGTCTGATAACTTTGCTGAGGAAGCTGATGCACATTGTATTTTGGCAGACATCAACCATTACCAATTGCAGAGGACACAAGCAAAAGTAAACTGACAATTCTTTTTTCTCCTCTCAAAAAGTAGCTACAAACCAGTCACAGCACTGTTGCAAGTACCCTTTTGTTTTTAGAGCCACAGCTCACTTCAGCTACAACCACTTAACTTGAATTATATGGCTTACTAAGCTTATTTAGCCAGCTCCCTAGGTTAGATTATATGGAATGAAGCTCAGTAAATCAACTTGATAGAAGGTTTAGTTTCAATGCCAACCTGGATCAGCTACAGCACTTCGCCTCCAGTCCTTTTTTCAGTTTTGTTATTACCTAACGGTTGGAAATTAATACATGCCTAAAATCCTACACCAAAACATGTCCTTGTCAGTAAGCTTTGTTCATAAATGCTTTGTGTGTTTGCACTTGGTAATTACTGCATTCCAAGTAATGATTTTTTTTTTTTAAATAAAGATCATTAGGAGCCATTTTGGAAATATTTCTTGTGATTTGTCTTAACATACAAATCAGTAATCCTATGGCTGAACATTCAATTTAGCACCTCGGGTACATTCCATGTTGGAAATGAAAGGGTGGAGAGATCAAAACAAACTATGTACTATTATCTTAGGATTATGACTGACAAGTCGGAAAACAGTTGTGTTTATATACATATAGCAGTAGATATGAGAAGACAAGGGCATGTGCATAAGCATAATTGTGTCTGTCGTGAAAACAGTTACTAGCTTAATTAGGCTAATGAATAACACAGCACCATGAAACTGCCAGCTCTAATGTCATATTTTATACATGACTCTCTGCTCCTTATATTGCCTGTTCCTTGTGTTAGAACTACAGAACAATGCAAAAGTCTCAAGCCACCTCTCATTTTTTATGTTTTGCTAGGAAAATACACGCAAGAATTTATCAAAACCTGTAAACATTAATGAAAATACACTACGTCAGGCAAAAACAGAGAGTTGAAAGTCTTATATTATTTGGTATGGCCATCTTTATTCTTCAACAAAGCCTTAACCCTCTTATGGCAAGCTTTCTCGTCATCTCTTTAAGTAGTCTTCAGGAGTAATTCTCCAGGCTTCTTGGAGGACATTTCAAAGCTCTTCTTTGGATATTGGCTGCCTTTTGTTCTGTTCTGTCTCAAGATTATCCCACATTCAATAAAAGTTGAGGTCTGGGCTCTGGTGAGATCAGTCTGCGTGCACAATTATTAGGCAGGTGAGTATTTTGACCATATCGTCATGTTTGTGCATACTTTACAACTCCAAGCTGTATAATGAATGCCTATTGGATTAAAGCATACAAGGTGATGTGCATTTGAGTAATGAGGGAGGGTATAGCCTTAGGAGATCAACACCCTATATCAGGTGTGCACAATTATTAAACAGCTTCCTTTCCTCAGGCAAAATGGGCTAGAAAAGAGATCTAACAGACTCTGGAAAGTCACAAACTATTTAAAAAAAAACACAAAAAACATCTTTCAGAGAGGGATGCAGCACTCTTGAAATTGTCAAGATATTAGGACGTGACCACAGAACCGTCAAAACGTTTTGTTGCAAATACCCAAAAGGGTCGCAAGAAATGTGTTGAGAGAAAAAGATGTAAATGAACCGCTGATGATTTGAGAATAAACAAACGAAAAGCTACCAGGAACCCATTATCCTCCAGTGCTGTCATCCCAGAACTGCAACCCACCTGGAGTGTCCAGAAGTACAAGGTGTTCAGTGCTCAGAGGCATTGCCAAGGTAAGAAAGGCTGAAATCCGACCACCACTGAACAAGACACATAAGTTGAAACACCAAGAATGGGCCAAAAAATATGTGAAGAGATTTTTCAAAGGCTTTATAAATTGATGAGATGAGAGTAACTCTTGACGGACCAGATGGATGGGCCCGTGGCTGGATCAGCAATGGGCACAGAGCTCCACTCCGACCCAGACGCCAGCAAGGTGGAGGTGGCCTACTGGTACGGGCTGCAATTATTAAAGATGAGCTTGTTGGACCTTTTCGGGCTGAAGCTGGACTCAAACTCAACTCCCAAACCTACTGCCAGTTTCTAGAAGATACTGCCACACAGTGGTACAAGAAAAAGTCTGCATCTTTCAAGAAGACCATGATTTTTGTGCAGGACAATGCTCCATCTCATGCATCAAAGTACCCCACTGCATGGCTAGCCAGTGAAAGGCCTTAAAGATGAAAGAACAATGACATGTCCCCCTTCCTCACCTGACCTAAACCCTATTGAGAACTTGTGGGCCCTTCTTAAACATGAGATGTACAGTGAAGGAAAACAGTACAAACAGTAGTTTGAATTGTTATTCTCACTTTAACAGACAAAAATAAACAAGTGACATGGGAACAGATTTTTGAGTTGGACAATAATTGTGCACACGCAGATATTCTTGTACAAAAAACAAAACCACATTTTCACCTCCGTAAATATTCAGGTTTGAGGTTTATCAACACTTTCGATTGACCAAGAGCACTGTTGCTGTTAAATAATAAAACTTATCCTCAAAAATACAACTTGCATAACTGTACACACAGTCTATGACTGATCGTGTTCCATTGTATGCTTTCTATCCAGGTAGGCTTTTACTGCATTGGCAGTGTGTTTACGATCATTGGCTTGCTGAAATATTAACCTGTTGCCAGTCAGGAGTTTTCCAGATGGTGTTGCGTGGTAGCTCAAAATCTGACAGAATTTTTCTGCATTCATAATTACATTAATTTTGACAAGATCCCCAACACCATTGGCTGAAAAGCAGCCCCAACCGATGACATAGCATCCACTATGTTTCACACATGGCTGTATATACTCAGTTTTATCTCTCTCTTGAGTGCCTCCCTACATATTGGCAACCATTTGAACCAAAAATTTAAAATCTGGATTCATCAATTCAAAAGACCAATTTCCTTTAATTTAATGCCTTTAATTTTCAGTCCATTTCTTACGTAATTTAGGATACCTAAGCCTTTTTTCCAGTTTCTCTTCCTTAAGAATGGCTTCTTGACAGGCACCTTTCCATTGAGACCATTGAGGCTTTAGCAAACAGTAGCTGGATCAACTGAAGAGCCACATGCATCTCGAAGATCCTGTGTCAGGTCTTTGTTGGATTTTTTCCTATTGAATAAATTTCAGATACTGTTAATCTGTTGGAGGTGTTATTTTCAGGCCTGCCATGTCTTCCTTTGTCTTCCACTCATCCAGTTTCTTTAGCTTTTTTAAAGGAAGACCAGGTTAAACGACTGGAATGAAAATGAATGAAAAAGCAGCTGATGTCCAAAGAAAAACTTTAAAAGGAAGCCTGGAGAACTATTGCTCAAAACCACTTTAAAATTTTCAAGAAAGTCTGGCTCACTGAAAGGAAATTTAAAGAAGTGAGGGGTGGCTCGAATTTTTTGCACAGTACTGCATCTTTACAAGGCAGATTCCCAAATAAGGGCAGAATTTCAAAAGAGAGCAGTCAAAGAAATATCAAAACGTTAAAGCAGTACTTTATATTTTGACCCTGATCTACATTAGTGACATTCAAGTATTGTGGGGCTATGTGGATGATACATATAAGCTTACAGTACTTGTGTCCAAACATCAATAATATTAATTTATGTGACCATTTGGTCTGTCACAAGGCTTTTACTGAAGCTAAAAATCATAAACACATTTACACTTTAATCAATATGATAAAAAATATGGTGCAACAATGAATGTTCTTTTTCTCCTGAGACATGGGAGCCAAACAGTAATAATACAACTTGAAAATGATTTATAGGTTGAGAGGCGCCACTACAGCACTTGAACTGTTAAACATCCCTCAAGTGATTCAAAAGGCTGGGCAAAACAGCATTTTCTGCAATTCTTATAAGGCATCTAACCCATATAGTAACTGTTAATTTGTTCCAAGCAGGACTGATGATGGTTATGAGGAGAGGATAAAGAGCAAAACGCCAGTGATGTAGTAGCTCATCTGGCTCATGACCCCTCACAATTCACAGGTTATTGTGATGTGTAAAGTACAGAAAGAAACAGGTAAGTTTTGGTGTCACTGGCTGGCTGTACTGTACTGCATTAAAATCAGTTGTGAAGTCAAGGAAGCTCACAAACTGCCATATCCAGGACAACAGCTTAACTTAAGATGGCAGAGGTGCACGTGCAAACACTCCTTTTATGAACATCACAATGCAAACCAATACTCTAGGGTGAGGAGGGACTTTTTTGAAATATTAACAATAAATATGACCTTGAACACAATTTGGGTGAAGACCCTATAGGTGATCACTGGAGGCAAATTGAACTAAAATCTGACCAGTGCTCTTTTCCTAATCCTTCTCTTGAACTTTTCAGGCTGACACGTGATAAATATCATTAGGAATCCAAAATGGAATGAATATTGGGAATTATAATATGCATAACATTTTTATGAGTAATCTATTAAAATGTTATTGTCATATTTCAGTCTAACTTTGACATTGCTGCATACTTTTTAATTTTTAAATGTGAATTTTTTTTTTATGTCACTTTATTATCATGTTTTTTTGTCACTTTAAGATTCAGGAAACACTTTAAGGAAAACCAACACATTTAATGTGATGTAAATATTTCAAACATCAGCAAAGTAACACCAACATTAACAGGTCCCCTCCTGCTTGATCCTTCAACATGTGGCGAATGACTCTCCTGTACTTTTGGCTTCTCCATTTTGTCCCCAAGGGTTCGCCACAGTGGAATAATCCATATATGTGATTTAGAACAGATTTTACACCAGATGCCTTTCCTGATGCTACTCTCCCTTTAATCCAGCCCCCAAGGCTGGACTTGTGCCTCCTCCTGGATGTGAACCGGGGACGTTTCACATGCAAGGTGGATATACTTTTGCTTTTAAGGCTTTCTAATTTACTCAGATGCTTTAAAGATAAATAACTATAAAACCATTTTTATAAACAGAAGGTTTCAAATTCGGTCTATACAATCCATTTACAATCTAAACTGCTATATACTAATTACTAATTTTTCTCCTAATCAGGAGTACTAAGTATAAGAGGTAGCCTGGTCATTCAAAATACTAGTACTTCTTTGTTCCTTCTCATCTCTGAAGTAACCATAGTCATAGTTATAGGCTTTCTTTCTCATTCAATATTAACCTGAATCTTTAAGTTGTTTAACTTGGCATATATGAGAATGGTATATATGTACACTCTGCTCCATTTCAGTGTGGTTTAACATGCCACAGCAGCCCCCTGAGCTCTAATATCATGCAAGTCTTTCTTCATATTTTATTCTTAATGTGTCTGTTGCTGAACTTTTCAGGCTGACAGGCGATAAATATTAATAGGAATGCATAATGGGAATTATAATATACATAACATTTTTATGAGCAGTCTGAGTCTATCAAAATGTTATTGTCAGATTTCAGTCTGACTTTGACATTGCTGCACGCTTTTGAGTTTTAAATGTGAATAATTTTTTTTTATAGATAAAAATCAGTGAGCAGCAGAAGCAAAGACAGAAAAGTAAAATCAGAGAACTCATTTCCGTTGAGACATTGAGTCTCTGACATTGTGAGCTTCAGAATGTCATTTTCAATGTTACGGGCTGGTGTTCGGTTTCTTTTGCAAATGAGTTTACCAGAGTTCCTCATTAATCGGAAGAGTAAGAAATCTTAGCAGTGTTGGTGCAGAATAAAAGAATATTTTTGTTGATGTTTTCTGTATAATTTCTTGTTTTCACCAACTTTAAATAAGCCTGCGGCACATTTGACAGTACTCCATTTTGAATGGGTACTGCAGTGGAAACAATGGGATAGCGGCAGCAGAGGGAGCTTGTTAAAAGAACAATAACTCTGGCTTTCATGAGAGATGAGTATGCAGACGACTGAACTCATGCTGTGCAAGGATCTACACATACTGCCAGAGGTTTCCACCAAATGCACTCTCCTGCCCATGGAATAGTAGTGTGAGAATCAAAGGATGTCCAAGGATACAGCAAGAGTCTTTTCAAGCAATACAGGGTTACTTTCATTAAAAAAAGAGTTTGAGAAAATAATGACAGCCATTTGTGTGTATGCTTTATTTGTTATCAGAAAATAAAATATGGCTTAAAAAGATTTAGACATGTGTAGCTTGTATAGATCATTGTTGGTTGTCTTGTACTGAAAAAGACATGAGGAAAAACTTATTTTACAAATGAAACATTGGTTTTCTTTAACTATAGCTGGTAGGCTTAAAAAACAGAACACCTGAACATATTTTACATTGTTAACATTCTGTTGTTTTATATTGATTGAAACAATCAATGAGATGCAGTGTGATGTTCATGCTTGGCATACACCAAGACCTTGATTTCAGTCCAGTCAGACTTTTAACAGAAAAAAAGCATTTGAACCTAAGGATATTGATTTGACAGCTGCTCACTCATGAGTTGTCCCACAGTGCTTCACAGTGTTCCTTCAGATATTTCCAGATCGCAGGCATCCAATCTCCTTCAACCCTGAATCTACCCTTACCATCAAATTTCATCAAATTTGAAGCAGGCTGGCATGAAAGGCAAATGATTACAATCTGCTCTCCTGATTGAACTCCACTAACCTTTCTGCCACAAATGTTTCTTTGAAAAGCACCATCGAATATCAAACTATTCCTTTTTCTTCTGTTGGAAGGGCTGAAGGGTCCAGTCCACTCTGTTTCATCTGGACTGCAATGTCAAACAGGTAGTCGTAGCATTCACACCTGGAACGTGAAGCAAAAATTGAACAGAAATTATTAAAATCAATGTTCGTTTTTCAGACCCTGTGATATGAATATACCAATAAATTCTTAGTCATAAAGAATTTTTAAAAAAAAATCAAAGCCACAAGTGGAAGTGATCTGACATTTGTAGCGGCTGCTGCCAACTGAAGCGTGCCACATTTGAGACGACGTTCCCGGCAGGTGTGTGGACATCTCATGTACTAGATTCTAATTGGCTGTTGTACAGTTAATTCTTAACTCAGATTGAGACATGAATGCACTCCTGCCAGTTAAGAACAGGAAACTGAGGCTACAATTCACATGGGCTCACCAAATAGGACAATAGAAGATTGGAAAAAACACTGCCTCTTCCATTGAGTCTTTAATTCTGCTGCAACATTCAGATGACAGACCAAAATTTGACATAAACAACATGAAAGAATGGCTCCATCCTGCTGGTGGCAGTAGTGTAATGTTTGGAATATACACTACCAGGCAAAAGTTTGGACACACCTTCTCAATTAATGGTTTTTCTTTATTTTCATGACTATTTACATTGGTTTTCACTTCACAGTTGTGCCTTGTCAGGGTTCATTTGTGGAATTTCTTGCCTTAATGGGGTTGGGACCATTAGTTGTGTTGTGCAGAAGTCAGGCTGGTTGTGAAAGGGCTGTTTGACCAAGAGTGATCAAGTGATGGAGTGCTGCACCACATGACCTGGCCTCCACAGTCACCTGACCTAAACCCAATTGAGATGGTTTGGGATAAGATGGACTGCAGAGTGAAGGCAAAAGGGCCAACAAGTGCTCAGCATCTCTGGGAACTCCTTCAAGACTGCTGGAAAACCACTTCAGGTAACTACCTCATGAAGCTCATTGAGAGAATGCCAAGAGTGTGCAAAGCAGTAATCAAAGCAAAGGTGGCTATTTTAAAGAATCTAAAATATAAAACATGTTTTGAGGTATTTCACATTTTTTTCTTCACTACATAATTCCATATGTGTTCATTCATAGTTTTGATGGCTTCAGTGAGAATCTACAATGTAAATAATCATGAAAATAAAGAAAAAACATTAAATGAGAAGGTG
>VUQH01033273.1:0-20585 GCA_015106775.1 Etroplus canarensis | reverse complement strand
ACAAGGGTGAAGGTGACTACCTCATGAAGCTCATTGAGAGAATGCCAAGAGTGTGCAAAGCAGTAATCAAAGCAAAGGTGGCTATTTTAAAGAATCTAAAATATAAAACATGTTTTGAGGTATTTCACACTTTTTTCTTCACTGCATAATTCCATATGTTGTATTATATGTTGTTATGTTCATTCATAGTTTTGATGGCTTCAGTGAGAATCTGCAATGTCAACAGTCATGAAAATAAAGAAAAACCAATAAATGAGAAGGTGTGTCCAAACTTTTGACTGGTAATGTATTTTCTTGGCAAATTCCTGGCCAAATTTCTGGGGGATTCTTATAATGGATGTGCAGCTGACAAATCTGCAGGCGTTCTGGAGGCAAAGTGGATCTAACCCGGTAAAAGTGAGGTGTGCCTAATAAAGAGGCACACCTCGCACAGAACCCGCAATGAGATTTCACATATATCAGATGATGTTTATGAAACAATGAAACTAGGTGGCCAATAAATGTCAACGTTGCCTGTATTCTATTGAGTGTTGAGTAAAATAAAATACACACATTTTCAACACTACTGACGTGTGTGCAAAACCGATTTTTTGGAACATGTTGACTCCTTCAAAAATGCAGTTTACTTTTGGAAATAATAACCAACAAACAGAACAGATCAAATAGAGCCTTTGCACCGTCAGCACTATATGTAATAGTGCTGTGACATAAATCCTCACATGGTCTTTGCTTTTTCCCAAGACTCGCCCCAGACGTAGACACCATGTCGGCGAACAAGAACCGCACACGAATCTGGATATTCTTCCATTGCCCGAGCCATCCGGTCCTTCAAGTCCTTCTCCTCTGGTGTATTCTCAATAATTGGCACAACCAGGATGTCATCATACCTGTGTTAACATAACAAATGACCTGTTTGAGGCATTCCCTTTTCTCAACAGAGTACATTCAGATATATGCTCTTATTCTCGAAGACTGACACTGTCATCAGTTCTCCAGTGATTGTGTGGCAATCAAATGGAGGCAACACATTGAGGGAGAATCAGGCTTAGTACTTAAAATAGGTGAGTATGAAGAAAAAAAACACTGTTTCTGATTCCAGTCTATGGGGATTTACTGTTTTCTCTCTTGTATTTTGTATCTTTGAGTTTTGGACTGTTGATTACGCAAAACAAACTAAGACCCCTTTCAGCATTTTAAAGGCTAAACAAGTAATGAATGAAAATAATCAGTCTCTGTCCTAATTCTTCACCTTTAAGCAGAGGTGAAAAAAAAGCTGTTCAAAATTTCCTCCTTCCACTGAACTGCATAGATGGGTAGCTATCATTACATAACAAGGAACAACTGTTAGGGCCTCTCACCAGCATCAGGGTTGTTATGAAAACTACAGCAGGACTGGGTACAATTATGTGCCAGGAAACAGCTGTCATATCATGATTTGTTTTACACCTCAATGCCCATAACACATGATAAATCTGCTCTTCAGCAGGTGATGTGATGTAACATGTCATGCTTTTCTTAACACTGATGAAGGCAGTAAGCCAAACATTTTTGGTTTCCAGTTAAAGTTGGCTAAATTTATACACGATCCTGAAATTTTCCACTGTCAGACTGATAGTACAAAACTTTTGCCAGAACCTTCAACAACTGATCATTTTTGGTGGACGAGTTTTCACTCACTTTACTTTCCTTGGCAGATGAGCTAGTTCAGGAAACACTGAAAATATACTAAAAAAAATAAACAGCATCTATCCATAGTGTCAAGTTTAACACGTCTAGTGTCAACCACTGTATTTCAGTTTACATTTCTTCCCTGTGTGTCAACACACTTGCATAACAACTTCTTTACTTGCCTGAGAAATAAAAAAGCTTGGAAGCTCTTTGGACTTCACTAATCTCTGCTACTTGATTACATACCCATAGTTTGTGCCTGAGGTGCCCTTACGAATCCCCTTGATCATCTCCTGGTGTGTTATCCTGAACTCTTTGCCAGGATAGAGCAGCGTTGCCATGACAGCAGCCTTCGAGTGGGTGTGTATTACTGCCTGTGCCCCTGCATTTTAGTAAAGGAAGAGCAGATTGTGAAGTTTGAGTGTTGTCTATTGATGCCGTCTTTCTCAAATGATAATTCTTTACTGAGGCAAAAACAAGCACCCCTTCCCAAGATGATGATCGGGCATCAAGGCAGATTATGCTTTAAAAAGCTTAGTTACAAAGTGATCTATGTTGGTAATGTGTTGTGGACCATTGTATCATCATGGGGTGATGTGTTTCATTAAATGTTGAATTTTAATTACAATGTCTTAATCAAATATTCTTTTCAAAAGTGTAAACTTTTTTACTTCTTTTAAAAAATAAATAAATAAAATTCACTTTTCTGGAGTTTTTTTGTATTCCATGTGGAAGTCATTATTTTGTAGTCTCACAGTGTTATTGTATCCAAAAGAAAAATCTTTTTGGCTATTTTGTAAGGTCCAAAATCCTATGCAAAAGTCTTGAGCTGGCTCTGATTTCTTTATCTCTTGGTTCTCTTAATTTTTAAAAGTGGTCTTAAGCAACAGTTCTCTGGGCTTTCTCAAGTTCTTAAGTTATTCTTTGGACACTGACTGCTTTTTCAGTCATTTTCAGTTCAGTCCTTATTTCTGACCTATGAATTATTCATGCATAAAAAAGGCACCTGACAAGAGCTGAGACAGTGTTGTGTGTATACTTAACGGACAACTTAGTAAAGAACTGACTGTAAATAGTATATTTAGGCACTTTGTTTTTAGCAGCCTGTCACAAAAACACATCATTTTTTCCCATTTCTTTAGTTGAATCTACAAAAAAATCCCAAAAATAACAGTTTGTCAGGCATAAAATAGTATTTTTCACAAACAAGGTGATTTCCAAAACGCTTTTAGCCACAAAAAAAAAATTGCATATTTCTGCAGGGTGTGCAGTGTGTCCTTAAAAAATCTGAGGAAATTGGAAAAGTGGAGGACAAGAGAAATGGCAGGTCTAACAACCATCTACAGCAGAATGGTATCTGAAAGTAATGTCCTTAATACACAGGAAAAAATCCAGCAAAGACCAGAAATGGGACTTAGAGATGCAGATGGGCTTACAGTTAATTTATCTACTCTTCACTGACACCTCATCAGAAAAGTTCTCAATGGAAGAGTGGCTGTCAAGAAGCCATTCTTAAGGAAGAAAACAGGAAGAAAAGGCTGAGGTATGCCAAATTACTCAAGAACTGGTGACAACATGTCTTATGAAGGGATGAATCCAAATAGGAAATCTTTTGTTCAAATCAGCCTCAATATACACAGGTGAGGTCAAGAGAGAGATACAAAAGTGCCTACAGCCATCTGTAAAATGTGATGGAGGCTTTGTCATGGGTTGGGGCTGCATTTCAAGCAGTTGTGTTAGGGATTTTGTCAAAATTGATAGAATTATGAATGCAGAAAAATACTGTCAGATTTTGATCCGCCATGGAATACAATCTGGAAAGTGTGTGATTGGCAACATCTTAATTTCTCGGCATGACAATGATCCCAAACACACTGTCAAAGCGGTAAAAGCCTAATTGGCTAGAAAAACATAAAATGGAACACTATCAGTCATGGACTGGCCTCCCAGAGCCCAGACCTCAACATTATTGAAACAGTGTAGGATCATCTTGACAGAGAATGGAACAATGTCCTTCAAGAAGCCTAAAGTACTATTACTGAAGACTACTTAAAGAAATGACACGAGAGCTTGCCTTAGTGAGTTCAGGCTGTGTTAAAGAATAAAGGCGGTCATATCCAACTCTGTTTTTACCTTATTTACTATAATTCTGTTTATGTTTGCACCTGTATTAATATTACCTCTATTTCCCATTTTCCTAAAATGAAATGAGAGATGGCTCAAGACTTTTGCCCAGTACAGTACAGTTATAAAATTGAATGTAGGTAAAATGTTTATTTATAAAAATGCAAACAGAACAAACTCCTTGGGAGTATATTGATTTTTACGATTTAATTTTGTTTCTGTGACTAAACGTTGTACCAGCTTAAGTGAACAAAATCACAGCATTCAGTGCATGAATCAGGAACAGGCACCACTTACAAATTTCATTTAGCCTTTTAAATTAGAAACGTCTGTAATTAAACAAGTGTTTTTCCTTTGTGCTGTAGTACACCATGACTCAGACAAAATGAATTGCTTAATTTAAAAAAAAAAAAAAAAAAAATCACTGATAGAGATCAGTTCTGTCACTGAATGCAAGCGCACTGGTTAGTACGGGTGATTTGTGATGTGCTAGGTGAGACTGACCTCTCATAGTATAGGCATTCATAAAAAGTGGTGTACACTGGCTCTTCTTTAACTTTTTCCAGGCAGGTGGACAACTGATGTCCCTCTCCTCCACATCACACACAAACATATCTTCTGGCTAAGAAACATAAACATTAGAAAGTTTTTGATTACTGTTCCTCTGAATACTGCTCAATTAGAACTCAGTGTTATCATCTCTATTGAGAAGTAGAGAGAAGTAGTGGTTAGAGCCTGTTCACCTGGATTCTCTCCTTCTGGACACCTGAGGGTGCAATGTAGATATGATCTCTGCAAGTTACAAAACAAATATAGTTAGAGAGACAATAAAGTAGCTCCTGTAGATGAAAAACCAGATGTTAATTTGTCATGACATAATGAGGCATCAAGGTTTTCCCACATCAGAAAAAACTGGATACAATCAAAGACATTTTCTTTGCCTCAAAGAAAATGCTAGTATGTATACAGGTTGAAACTCTGGCTACTGCAGAATGTTGAAGAAATGCTCACTACAGTCACTTCTTTTCTTTCAGTAAAACACGGCAGCACAATTTAGGTTGGCAAGAATGCACAGCACCACACTTGGTAAAAGCAAACACAGCATGTCAGCACAAACACATCAAGCAAGCAAGGTGGTGGAGAGGTGATGATTTGGGTTTGTTTTGCAGCCAAAAGATCTAATGTCTGTACTATGAGGCAGAATTTGGACTTATCCGGGTTACTTCAGGGTTTTCAGAACTATGAAGGTGTTTCACTTTTACCTGGGGTATATCACCACACTAACTTGCTTCAAAGCAGGTTATGTTCCAGATTATAGACCCTTATTAGGTAAAGTCCTTTGGGCTTTTACACCCGAGCCTACAAGGCTCATCGGGCAGGAGCTTAGGAGCATCGTGAAGCAACTTAGGAGTTAGACTCCTCCTGGATGGGAAGCCATCCAGGCGGTTGGGACCTTGCCTATGGGTCTTGTCACGGTGGGGGTGTGACCGGGATTTGAACTCACGCCCTCTCGATCATGAGCCCAGCACCTTAACCATTACACCACCACCCCCGCCAGAGATTAGAGACCAGCAAGTATGAAATCACAGCCTATTGCCCAATCCGTTCTCTGGAAAATAGCATCCCTGATCCTGGAAGATCCCTAGGTCGTATGTGTACAGATAGTAGGAAGAGTTTAAGTTTTCTTAATAGTTTCTAAAATCTTTGAGTATCACTAATAAACAGTAGCGTAGTGTTTTGAGCAATTGCCTTAGCCGTAAATCTAATTTGCATGTAGACTAAACCTACACTTGAATTTTGTTTTTATTTTTGTTCTTTATTCACAACTCAGAATACAATGGAGGAGCTGAAAGGTACATTTTAATTACAACTCAGCCACAGGCGGCCCACAAGCTAGTGTACACCTACTACTGGTCCCAAGCCCAGGTAAATAAGGAGGGATGCGTTAGAAGGGCACCTGGAGCAAAATCTTTGCCAAATCAAATATGTAGATTTACAATATACTTTCCATACCGGATCGGTCGAGGCCCGGGTTAACAACGACCACTCCCTCACTGTTAACCAACAGGGTGCCAGTCTAAACTATGCTACTATTGGCCGAAGACAAAGGAGAGGGAGAGGGGGAAGGTGTGTTATGAGGCAAAGAGAGAGAAGGAAAGGTAGGAGGGTGGAGGTGAGGTGAGGGACTATAACTGTTAAAAGGAAGAGCTGGCTGATATGATGGGAGGAGGAGGTTGATATATTGTGTGTGCAAGAAACCAGTTAGAAAGGAAGCAAAGCCAGGAGCATCGGAGGTAGATTCAAACTGTTCTAATATGGTGTAGACAGGAAGAGAAAGGGAGTAGGGGTAATCTTGAAGGTAGAGTACGTGAAGAGTGTTCTAGAGGTGAAGGGAGCATCAGACAGAATTGACTTTGAAGCTGAAAATTGAAGGTGTGATGCTGAATGTTGTTAGTGCATATGCCCCACAAGGTTAGAAGAGAAAGAGGAATTCTGGAGTAAGTTGGAGGAAGTGGTAGAGAGTATTCCCAGGGGAGAGAGAGTGGGGATTAGAGCAAATGTCAATGACCATGTAGGGGAAGGAAACAGAGGGGATGAGGGGGTGTATGTTAGGTATGGTGTTAAGAATATGCTGAACAAGCTTCGTCATACAGGACCTGGGTACCTTGTAGTCACAGAGTTAACCATGAGCTCCTCGGCATACCAGTGTATTGTCAAATCAAATATGAGGCCATCTGTTCAACAGTTAAAGCTTGGCTGAAACTGGGTCATGCAACATTACAATGATCGCAAGCACACAAGCAAATCTACAATAGAATTGCTGAAAAAGAAAAGAATCAAGGTCATTGAAAAACTTCTTTTTCCAAATGCATACATGTTGGCTCCCAAAAGTAGTTCATATTTTTTTTTAATTTTTCAGTTTCCCTTAGAAGTTGGTGCAGAGGTTATCTGAAACACTGTATTGCCCTGCTGTTCTGTTTACTGGAAACTGTCTTTGAACTGCAATGTAAATATCGTGACTGTGTGTTATGGGTATAAATAACACATCATATTTCACTAATAAAGCCTTCTTTTTGTTCAATGATTTGATATTGTTTGGCCTTGGCCAAAAGACCTGATGAAACGAAGCTTGAAATGAAATGTAAACAAATGTCAGTGTAGCAGTGTTAAATAGAAAGACTCAGTTGTCTCCCTCAAAATTTTTGGAATGATCTTATTTATTTTTCTTGGCTTAAATGCTCTGTGCCTTGACGTTTCCCAATAGAGTGTAGTAGATAGAGCCATTGTTCTCTTCTTTATCTAGCAACAAACATTTCCAGATAGAGGAGTAAGTTATTGATTTGGAGTGCAAGTTTCGATGAGGTTGCTTCAGGCTGTGAGTCATTTCTGAGTCAAACCAAAGCAGCTATGAGACGGACAAAAGAAAAGGCAGACAAACTTAAAGTTCAGACCTGCACTCACAGATAAAAAAATACTTGTGTAAAACAACACGACTGCATTATGAATTCTGCCTGCCTGATCGATTATACAGTAGGTCCAATACATTTTATTTGCTAATATTTTCCATTTATTGTCATGAAAAACACTAAGGTGATAAATGTTATGACCATAAATTACCACTGCACTCAGCCTGTAATGACACAGGCCTGTGTCAAATGCCTACTTTGTATGACATGATGTAAAAAAAAACAACAATGCAACTGAAAAATAGTTATTCTGTCAAAACTGCAAGCAATTTTGAAGAATGATCTTAAGTGGAGCTCACAACTGCTCATTTTCTATTTGAATCTAAAGGTATAATCATTCAACATGATGAAAAGAAATTCCTTAGAGTTGCACTCTTTTTCTATATGAATGAAAAAGCAACATACATGGAGCAGTGGCCACTGAATCTTATTTCGTGTCGTTGCAAGTTTTATCAAGTTCCCTTGTTGGCCCAAATAAATGTCCATGATTCCACATTTCAAACAGATTTGCTAATGGGTGGTGCTTCCTTTGTAGCTGCCGTCCAAGACAGCGCAGTTCAAAGATGCTTGTAATAACCTGTCAAAGCCTGTGGTTTGAATTCTGTTTCAATACAGAAAAAACAATAGTCTCCTCTTTTTAATCTAGATCAGCACAAATTGTCAAAAATAATATAACAAACCTCACACTAGTCTCGCTGAATCCTAACATCATTGGCATTTCCAAACATATTACAGTGTGTCAGTAAGTTTGTTTTTTTTTTTAACCTGGAATTAAACCTCACAGTTACGTGACAGAGGATGAGAAAATGAACATTTCTGATGCTTACAATACTTTGCAGGGAAAAAAAACCTCTATACAAACCCCCATCTCAGACTGATCCCTCCGCCCGTCCCTGTCACCCATCCCAGCTGGTAGAACAGCCGACATAGCTCAGGAATGAGTACACGTGGGTGTTCCTTCTCCTGTAACAGATGAAACTGTTAACCATGTTACACTTACTCAGCACTCTCGACATCAGTCAGTTCTTGTGAAATGTAAAAACTCATGCATTATGCTTTTAATTTTGAACTTTTTGGAATCTGCTGGTATGGATTGGTTGGACGATACTTTCAAATAAAGATGAAATTTAATAGTTGTGGTGGCCGACGTTTCTCTGTTGTGCCCCATCAAGTCAGTTCTGACTAAAATGTTCAGACATTGTGAGGAAGAGGTAAAAGACTTTACAAACAGAAAATGTTGGTTTCCCCTGACAAAAGAATAAATACTATTTAAATGCTCACTATTGGCACTGACCAAATCACTTTAAACATTGGCATCTGCCCAGACTTCCCTGGTCAGTGCATTCTTACTTTTAATGTTATTTTTTCGCATGTGTACCAGCAGCACACTAATCATTAAAACACGCATATTCACTTTTTCTTGCAGCAAAACAAGGCTGAGGAAAAGTTGATATATGATACCCCTACATGAAGAGTATGATTCTTCTGTCAGTAAGCACCACCGTAAATTACCAAGGAAGTCAAGGCTAACAAAGTTCATAGGGAATTATGGGCATCAGATGAAACTTTCAGGAACTGCCAGGAATCCAATTTTTGGTGGATTTTTTTTTTTTTTTTTACCAGTTTTACGAGCCTGTTAATCTTAACAGTTTACACATCAGCCAAGAACCTTTCAAACTAGAACATTATTTATGAAGCAGCTCATTTGGCTCACGAGCCATCATAATTCACACGTTATTCTAGTGTGTGAAGATCATAAAGTAAATTTTTTTGTTACTGGTTAGCTGTATTGTAACTAATGAGAATTAAAATCCAGAGAAGTCAATGAAGCTCACAGTCATATTTAGGACAACGGCTCTAGCACTTGACTGGCCCTGACCAAGCTGAAGACATTATTAAGCTGGATAGCAAAGGGGCACATGCAAACATTACAATCCAGACAAATATACTTGTGAGTAATGATTCTTGTGAAAATGATAAAGTGGATGTAAAATGATAGGCATGACCTTAACCTTGACTTTAAGCAAGTTTCACTAAAATCAGACCAGTATTGTAGGAGGATTAGCGATTCTTGTGAAATATTAAGTTAAAAGTCCTAATGATAATAACAACTTAATAAGTCTTTAATGTAAACTGGAGCAGGGCCATTTAGAACATTACTAAGATTTTAAAATCAGTATGAAATTTGACAGGCAGCCATTGTAAATTTGCCAGGGCTGGAGTAATGTACTCATATTTCCTTGTGCCGGTTAAAATCCAGGCAGCAGCATCTGAATCAGGAATATTTGCCTGCAAAACAACAAATATGACTTTGAGCACAATTTAGGTGATTATTGTGTGCAAGTCTTATTAAATTCTGCAGGAGGAGTATCAATTCTTATGAACTGTGGCCAGGCAGACTGACAGATGACTGCCAGACAGATGCCTCACCATGGCATTAGTTCACCATTCCCCCCAATCGGATGAGATAAAAATGGATTAAACGAGTTAGATTAAACATTAATATGTTTTCATATGCTGTGGAGTATTAACGTTTTTGTGGTTAATACTACCCAAATAATTATGGATTTTTATTTTGCATATCCCTACTCCACCGGACAGACAGACTGATGCTTCACCATGGGATGAGCCTTAATTGGATATAATTTATTTGAATTTCAGGAGCAGAACCACACCTCATACATAGCCCTTCCGGCTGCATAGCTATAAATATCATTATGACCTACATTATGTCTGTTCACATTTCTGTACCCCACCCTCCTGCCCACTTCACAGTTTTTCACCCCACTCAATGGTACTGCGGGGATCTGCACGGCCAAGGAGCCACTACAGGTCTAAACCAAGGCCTTCCCCAAACAACAATTTCAAGACTAGCATCTTCTACTTATTTGTCATCCTCATCTTTAACATCTACTAATCGTAGTTGAGGTTGTGGTCTCTACAAAGCAAGCCATCTAGATAATGCACCAGAAGAGTACCTTGACGGGGAGACTGATCAAATTTTAACCAAGTATTGCTTTTTTGATTTTTATGAGCCCACTCTTGGCACAGTTATCAGTGGAGTAAAGTTGTAAACATTTACTGTAGCCACTGCATACGTGATTGCTGATATTACATTAGTAAAAGGCCTACTAAAACCTGATAAATTATTAATTTTGTCACAGCTTGCTTTGGCAGGTTCAGACTTTATTTCCAACCTTTCAGTAAAACCTTCAGTCCATGCCTTAAAAAAAATTGTCACAAGATGCTTGCCTGTTTTTCTGTGGCCTCCCGACTTGGATCTTGAAAGTCATCGCTTGTGCCACAAAAAGATGACATCTCCTGTGATAAAAAAGTTAACTGCATCAACAAAAATTGCTAAATGCCAAGAGAAAATGTCTGAGAAGTGGTTGCAGTAACATTGTATTTGTTATTTACAGAGTATAGGTTTATTATGCTTAACCCAGAAGAAAGAGCATTTTGTCAGTGTTGTAAATTCCTAATCGTGACTCATTCCCAACTACTATCCAATTCTGTAGAAATCCCATAAGGAAAAACAGATTTACGGTTTGACTAATTTTTTTTCCCTTCCTTCTCCTCCCACATGTCAGTTAGGGAGAAGGAAGAAGGTTCCCTTTGATCAATCTCAGATGCAGCCAATGATTTAAATTCTATTTGAAAATCCCTTAAGTAAACCAGCAACAAGTAACAATACTTTCACAGTCAAGATACATGTTTAAAATGGAAAAAAGCCATTTAATTGTTTTTATAAGTTTAAACACAGTAGGTAAAAATAACCTGTGGGACACTTCAAGTCTCACATGGTTACATTTATTTTCTTATAATGTAGGCACTTGCTTAACACACATGTTGAAAAGAATCATTTACACTTTTAGCTTTCATTAGGACCTGCATTTTCCATGCTGCATGAGAATCAAAAGCAATGATTTATATCACATTACAATGAGGTCAAGTAAAGAGCAGCAAGGGACTGGCATTATTTAAGAGAAAGCACTATCATTAGTTTTCATGATAAAAGGCGAAGCAGTTTCTTTAATTTGGAGGCACATTGTTGATGTGGAAATGCAATGCAATCAACAAAAACAGACCATGACAGACAGCCTCATATTTACACCTTAATGTGGACACACCGGCTGCAGAGCCATCAGCACTGTCCGTACATTTTCTTGTATTTGTGACCGTCTTCACATTTAATGGATGACTTTGTGCACACTAATTTTTTGAGGGATCCTGGCAAAATTCTTGGTAAATATTGACCTCTAACCAACAATCCTTACGGTAAACATAGGCTGGTTTAAGATAGCAGCATAACCTAATTCTAACAGATGTTTACATGCTAAAGCGAGCCAGAGCAGCCTGGAGGTGAACGTGAGGCAGCAGCATGGAAGAATTTCACAATGCTATTTGCAGTTTGTCATTGTTACTTTTGTTCTGCAATAAAGCACTAAATTTCCTTGTGTTTTGCAAATTATAAAATTATTCAGAGGTTATTTTCTGTGTTGGGATTTCATTTTTGTATGGAATGCACAATTCATGTCACAGTTGTTAGAAAGCCAAACGATGAGCCTATGTTGGTTGGAAATGCATGATTACCCAGCCCGTTGAATGACGTAGTAGCTTATCTGGCTCGTACAACAGCTGTACAACTTGCCCAGTCCTAACGTAGCTTAAAGTATGCTTATGCCATAAATAAACCTAATATGGTATGTATTTGTGTTTAGATATCGATGGCAAAGGGGCACACACAAAATACCATTTTACGAACATTACCATCCATGCCAGTACTCTTAGTGACTCTTGTGCAAACAAAAGTCCGTAAAACATCAAATGCGACCTTGAGCACAGTTAGGTGGAGACAGATTAGGTAATCGCTATGTTCAAGTTTAATTAAAATCTAACCAACACTCCAGGAGGAGTAGTGATTCTTGTGAATTGTGGATGGACAGTTTGTTGCATTTTTAATTCATCTGGCCAATGCCATAGCAATCAGTATTTTTGTACATAAAGGAATTTTTTTGCACACCCTAAAAAAGGTTTTAACCAAAGAAAAGCCACTGGTTTATATTCTTCAATGCATATTTATAAAAAGGATGCTTATTTACTTAAATATTCGTGTTTAGCAAAATAAAAATATAGGAAAACAAAAAGAGTGCCATTTAAGAAGGACACAGACTCATTCCATTTGTAGTACCAATTGTGCCACAGCCCCCAATGAGGAATTTTGCTTCACGCTGCAGTCAAGACTGTAACTGAACTGGTAAAAAACTTATACTGTCAGATATCATAACTTGGATATTATGCCTCGCATTTCTGATTAAATGTACAATAAGGTTTTCAGTTTACAAAACAGGTAGCTTGTGGTTTTACTATCTTCCCACTCTTCCCCCATTTATACCATGTAGTATATACTCAAAGACCGCCTCATTAAATACACCTTGCTACTACCAAGTGGGACCCCATTTTGCCTTCAAAACTGCCTAATTCTTCATGGCACAGATTCAATATGGTGCTGGAAACATTTCTTTGAGACTTTGGTCCACACTATAATGACAGCAGATTTGCCACGTCAATGGTGTGAATCTCCAGTTACACCATATCCCAAAGGCGCTCTGTTGGACTGAGATCTGGTAAAAGCAGAGGTCATCGGAGTACAGTGAACTCTGTCATGTTCAAGAAACCAGTTTGAGATAGACATGGTCAGCAACAATACTCAGGTAGGCTGCAGCATTCGAACAATGGACAATTGGAACTAAGGGGCTCAAGGTGTGCCAAGAAAATATCCCCCACACTACTGCACCACCAGAAGCAGCCTGAACTGTTACAAGGTAAGATGGATGCATCCTTTCATGTTGTTTAGGCCAAATACTGGCCCTACCATCAGACTATGCAATATTTTAGTCTTCTAGCATCGAATTCTTCCAAGTGTAAATTGCTGCCTCAGCCTACTGCTCTTAGGTTATAGGAGTGGCATCCAGTGAGGTCGTCTGCTGCTGTAGCCCATCTGCTTCAAAGTTCCACATATTCTGCATGCCTTGGCTGTAATGAGTGGCTATTTGAATTACTGTTGCCTTCCTATTACCTCGAAGAACTCTGGCCATTCTTCTCTGACCTCTGGAATCAACATGGCATTTTCGCCTTTTTTGGCCATTCTCTGCAAACCCAGGAAATGATTGTGTTGGAAAATCCCAGTAGATCAAAATTTTCTGATATACCCTGACTAGCCTGTCTGGCAAAAGTAACTATTCAACATTCAAAGTAATTTAAATTACATTTGTTCCTCATTCTGATGCTCCGTTTGAACTTCAGCTGGTTGTCTTTAATATATCTACAAAATGTACCTTTGGCTGCTCCCTTGTATTCTCCCCAAGGGGTTGCTACAGCGTATTAATCTGCACTTGTAATTTAGCAGATGTTTTACACTGGATGCCCTTCCTGATATAACCCGCCATGGTGAGAGGGGCTTGTGTCCCCATCTGGAATCAAACCAAGGACCTTTCACTTGTAAGGCGAATACGTAAACCACTACACTATCAAAATACCTAAATTGTGCTGTTGCCATGTCACTGCCTGGATAGACATGAGCAGTAATGGCTCACTGAACAGGTATATCTAATGAAGCGGCCGTGAGTCTGTGTGGCCAAAAACATATGCATTATAAATAAGTGTTTTGCTTCACATTTTACTGGCTGTGTAATTTTCAAAGATTGCTTGTCAGCTCCTTCTAGTGAAAAAAGTTGAGATATTTCAGATATTCTGTCAGCAGATACAAATTGTGGGTTTGAGGAGCAGTGTCCTACTGAGAGACTGCATTTTACTTTTGGGTTTTTTATTGTGCAAGATGTTTACTGTACCAAATCATGTTTTATGCAACTGACGCACATCTCCTGCAGTTAAACTCTGTTGTAGCTGCTCTGAACATACTTTTCATGTTTTACAGCAGAGAAAGAATAGACGAGGTAAAATTGTGCCAGTTGACTAGTAATCACCACACTTTCACTGAAATGAAAACAGACATACTGAACACTGGCACAGTAGAAAAGTCATTCCATCTAACATGCCGCTTCAAAAGTTCTGGTCAATACGCAGCCCCATTTTGGGAAAGACAGATACAGAACTGTGCAAATGTCTCAAGCCACTCCTCAACTCTTCATATGCATGTAACATTGCAAGTGACAATTAAAGGCGATTCTTCTTCTTCTTCTTATGTCTTGTATTTTTAAAAGAGGCCTTGAGCAATACTCATTCAGGCTTACACAAGGTCTTCAAAGCTTTTCTTTGGAAACTGGGTGTTTTTTCACTCATTTATGGTTCAGTCCATTTTCAGAGGAATGTTATTTTTGTTTATTAAGCATTTAACACTGACCCATGACCCATTCAAGCATAAAAAAAGGCACCAAACACAATGGATGAACAGTGCTGTGTCTACACATAATGGGCAACTTAGCAAAGAGCTGATGTAAATTGTTTCTTTAGGCACTATATTACTAGCAGCCTACGGCAAAAAAATAATTTGTTCCCATTCCTTTTAAGTTTATTTAAAATGCCAAAAGTAACACAGTTTGGCATGCGTAAAGTAATATTTTTGCACCAACAAGGTGATCCCCAAAGACCTTTTAGCCGAAAACTTATCTCAGCCAGCATAGACCTGAGACAGAACCTGAGAGATGCATCTGGCCTTCTGTTGATCCATCTACTCTTCGCTGAAATCTCATCAGAAATGGCCTCAGTGTGGCTCTCAAGAAGCCATTCTTAAGCTACTCTTAAGGAAGCGAAACAGGAAGAAAGGGCTTAAATATGCCAACTAGCACAAGAATTGGACTGAAATCAGTGGTACTAGGTATTATGGAGTGATGAAAACTATAAACCAAACTATAAATTTTTGGCTGTAACTGGCATAAATATAAACAGAGGAGGTAAGGAGAGAAGTACAAAAGCAAGAGTCTACAGTCATCTGTAAAACACGGTGGAGGCTCTGTCATTACTTGGGTCTGTATTTCAGTGTTTTTGCTCCACCATGTACTACCAACCTAAAAGCGCCAAATCGGCACCAGCCTCATTTTTCAACATGACAATGATCCCAACACTATGGCAATGCAGTTAAAGCCTACCTGAACAGGAAGTGTTTCAAGTTTAAGTTTCAAGTTTTATTATCTTTCGTGGGGTGTGGTTTCCCACAGCTGCAGGTGAAAGGTAGGGCAGAGTGGTTCAGAGAGCAGTACCAGGTGAGGTGAGTTGCACACCTGTTGGGCATATGGTAATTAACCTCTCCCCTATCCAGTAGTGCACTGGGACCTGGAAGACACATGCATGCCAAGAAGCAGCAGAAACTGCAGCCCACTCAAAGAAAGCGGAATTGTGAGTTAAAGAGTGCGGCCTGACAGTCAGGCACAAAAAGCAGGGTACACAGTGTGGTTATTTTGCATGCAGAAATACAAACGTGTGTACCTCTGACGCAGAGTCTATGGTTGTGTATGAATCCACAGCTAATGAGGTATTTAGCTATATTATCATATACAGATAACAATGGAACATCATTATCAGTAATGAAAGTCTTCTTGGGCTCAGATCCCTCTAGAATTTGCACAATGAAAACAACAGTAGAATAACAATTACCATTTAAGTTAAAAAAGAATAAAATATTTTAGAAGTTTAATAGAGAATGTGCAGTATTTACAAGTACAAAGTATAGTGTGTACACATATATACACACATTATCCAATATATGTACAGCATGGCAACTTGGTTGTATGATAACTTAGTTAAAGTGACTAGATTATAATTAAGTAAGAAGAAGTAAGCAATTTTTTATATAGCACATTTTAAAACAAAGTGCTTTACAATAAAAGAGAAAAGAATGAACATCAAGATTTTCAAACTCTCTCAACATACATTCACACTGCTTGCATAAAGTAACAGACTGTCTTCCATCCAAAGTTCCAGAGATGAGTAGTTGCTGAATGCTTGATGGAAAAAATGTGTTCTCAGATTGGACTTAAAAACAGTAACAGTAGGTGAATGTCTGAGAGGTCACTAGGGGGATCATTCCAGAGTCTCTGTGCTGCAACAGCAAAACCCCCTTTATCTGTAAGCTTCAACTGTGGGGTGGTCAGGAGGGACATGGATGCAGACCTTAAAGAACTTAAAGGAAGTGTATGGATGCAGCAGGTGCAAGACGACTTAAGGCTTTAAACACAAAGAAAGTCGCTTTATACTGGATGCTGCAATCTACAGGGAGTCAGTGAAAGGCTGCCAACACTGGGAAAATGTGAGCTTTCTTTTTTGTTCAAGTCAAAAATCTGGCTGCAGCATTTTAGTCTAACTGTAAACGAGTAAGAGATGATTCACTAACTCCAGTATACAGCACATTACAGTAGTCCAGCCTAGATGTAACACACACATGTATGATTTTCTTTTCTAGAGCTGACTGATTTACACAGATTTTGGTCTAGAGATTTTTCTGAGCTGGAAAAAACTCAACCACTGCATTTTTCTGTTTGTCAAATTTAAAATGTGTCTCAAAGATCATTCAAAGATTTTTAACCTATGTTTTATTAAAAGGAGTTAAAGAATCTGAGTTATCCTTCAAGCTCTCAACATCTCGAGCTGGAGGACTAAACAATATAAACTGTATCTTGCTGTCATTTAGCAATAGACGACTATGGGATATCCAAGATTCACTCACTGAGCCTTCATATAGGGTAGTGATTTCCAAAATTCAAGAGTAAATATGGCTCTAAGTCATGTGTAAGTCATCAATAAAAACACTATTTTCACAAATAATTTGACCTAGATGGAGCATGTACAAAGAAAAAAAGAACAGGTCCCAAAATGGACTCTTGTGGAACCCTAGAGGTCATAAATGCTGATGCAGAAGAGCATTTTCCAATGTTGACTGAAAAGTGCTGTGTTTAGTACAGGATTTAAACCAATTTAAAGTCAAACCCTTTACTCTGAAAACAAAATAATGCAATTTCTCCCCGGGACTAATAAAGTATTCTGACTCCAATTCTAATGATATAGGTGAGTATGGAAATAATACAGTTTAAGAAGAAGGTCCAGAAATCTGGTGAGATGTTTCTGCAAGATGTTTCAGTTTTTCAGCAGTTAGCCTTACAGCTTGTAGGTAGGACACACAATGGAACACTATCAGTCGTGGACTGGCCTCCCCAGAGACTGTGCTTCAACACTGTTGAGGAAGTGTGGGACGATCTTGACAAAAACTGGAACAACAGGTAGCCAACATCCAAAGAAGAGCTTTGGACTGCCCTTCAAAAAGGCTGAAGACCGGGGACTTGTGGCATGGCAGAGACACAAGCAGCAGCATAAACCATCAACTCCCAGCAGGTCTGACTCCCCCACCTTGATATTCAGCCGAGAAATTATTAAAATAGTATGAAGGGGGAAATTAAAGATGAACAAGATGAAACCTGCAAGTGAATTCTTAAAGAGGATGACTTATGATCATGTGAAAATGAAGACTGCAACACTGCTGTTAACAAGCTAGCTTACGCTGAGAGCAGGGAGGCTATAAAAGCTAGCATAATTGCCGAAAGAAAAGAACTGAATATGAACATAAAAAAAAGAATTCAGCGACACTGCAGGCCAACTCAAAAGGGAACTCATAGATTTCAGAGAGGAAATTAAGCAGAAGCTCTGTGATATAAGCACTGACTTAAAAGAAATGTCAAGTAGGTTCGAGGAGGTTGAGCAGAGAGTTGTGGAGATGGAGGAGTTTAATACCGACGTTAAAGACATGCTCTCCCACACACTTGAACTACAAGAACACCTTCAGACACAGCTAACAGATTTGGAGACTCATTCAAGCAGGAACAATATACATATTCACGGAATTCTGGAGGAGGAAGAAGGGGACAACATGCAAGAATTTATCGAAAACTTTATTAAAACAGAGCTGGCGCTCCCCGAAACTTCTCTGGGTATACAAATATGCCACTGCTCTCTAGGCTCCAAGCCTCCACAAGGATCTAACCCCAGGTCTGGGGTTATTTGCTTCCTAGAATTTAAAACTAAAGAACTTGTGCTCCATTCTGCAATGGAGAAAAAGGAAATTCGGTACAAAGTGAAATGAGTATTTTTTGAGCAGGACAACAAAAGCGACACTCTCACAAAGTGGAAAGCCTATGGCTCTATTAATAGAGAATTTAGAGAAGAAGGCCTTTGTCTCCAGATGCTCTACCTGGCGAGGCTCCATATCTACCTTAACACTGAAGGGGAGTGATAGACCTGGGAACTACGAGCACTGCTACGAAGTCAACCGAGAGAAAGACGGCGCAGCAATCTTGGGAAATGGCAAGTGTATCACGATGCAACCAAGAATCACAAGTAAGAAGCTTCCAGGAAAGACTGAAAAAATTTCAACACAATAAGAGCAACATCTGAAGTTTCCGCCTCTTTGAGTCTCATTAATACCCAGACTTTTCCTCACTTTTAGTTGTAACCTTGTCCTGCTCTCAGGAAAATTCATGCTTGCTTTCCATCCATGAGTGCTATGATTTATACAATTCAGAGATATCAGGCTGCTCTTCAAGGGTCTTCTTTACTCTCATGGAGATCCCCTTCTAACTTAGGAGTTAACGTTACACTGAAGAAATGAAGGTCACTTTTGTTGTTCAATGTTCAGATTTATTCATATTGTTCCATTTTTATTTAGGCTATTTAGAGATGAATGTTAACTGTGGTATTTTGTGCTTCTTTGACTAAGGGAATGTCTAGACAAGAATATAGGTTTATAACCCTTAACCTGAATGGTTTACACAGCCCCATAAAAAGAAGTAAAGTCATAGCTAAAATGAAAAGTGAAAGACAGGATATTATATTTTGGCAAGAGACACACCTTTCACATTTCCTGCATGAAAAATTGAAAAAGATGGGGTTTAATCATTCATATTGCTCTTCTTTTAATAAAAGTAATGCAAGGGGCGTAGCTATCTTAATTTTCAGAAAGGTGAATTTCCAGTTTTCCTCCAAGATTTCTGAAAAGGAAGGGCATTATGTTCTAGTAAAAGGTTTTATTGACCATAAAGTAGTAACATTACTGAATGTTTATAAGCCCTGAGGAAGTGGTAGGCAACTGATCAAGAAGATCTTTGATTTGATATTTACAGAAATATCTGGAATGTTAATATGTGGGGGTGACCAGGATATCCCCCTACATCCAACACTGGACTCCTCTTCCAGAACAAAAAAAGATATCACCTGATGCACTGTATGTAAAATAATTACTCAAAGAAGTGGGTATGATAGATATATGAAGAGACTTGCACCCACAGTAAAGATGTTTTACTTTTTTCTCCCACTCTCAGTCAATGTTTTCCAGATTGGATTTTTTTTTTTTTATGTTTAATACAGGGAGACACTGACATTATTGACTGTGACATAGGGGATCAAAGGCATCTCAGATCATGCAGGGGTGTATTTGATGTTACGCTTAGACATTAAACATACGGAGACCCTATAGAGACTTAAGTCCAACCTCCTTAATGAAACTCAATTTCATAAATATGTGGAAGAAGAATTTAAAATTATATTTGTACCATAATGATAAGGGAGACATTTTATCCAGTGTGTTATGGGATGCTGCAAAGGCAGTTCCAAGGGGTAAACTGATAATGTGGTCATCGGATAAGAAAAAAGAAAACAAGAAACAATTTCAGGATATGGTTATGGAACTTAAATATTTGGAAAAAAAAACACATGAAGAATAACAATGAGGATAATTTGAAACAAATACTCACTACAAAATTGGCCCTAAATGAGCTATACAGAAATCAAATAAAACAGAAAGCTAAATTTATTAAACAGAATTATTATACAGTACAGTGCATGTCAGAGCAAATGAGAATCATGAGGTGGAAGGAACTGCCCAAGGAGCTCAGAGACAGAATTGTGGCAAGGCACAGATCTGGCCAAGGTTACAAAAGAATTTCTGCAGCACTCAAGGTTCCTAAGAGCACAGTGGCCTCCATAATCCTCAAATGGAAGAAGTTTGGGACGACCAGAACTCTTGCTAGACCTGGTCGTCCAGCCAAACTGAGCAATGGTGGGAGAAGAGCCTTGGTGAGAAAGGTAAAGAAGAACCCAAAGATCACTGTGGCTGAGCTCCAGAGATGCAGTAGGGAGATGGGAGAAAGTTCCACAAAGTCAACTATCACTGCAGCCCTCCACCAGTCGGGGCTTTATGGCAGAGTGGCCCAACGGAAGCCTCTCCTCAGTGCAAGACACATGAAAGCCCGCACAGAGTTTGCCAAAAAACACATGAAGGACTCCCAGACTATGAGAAATAAGATTCTCTGGTCTGATGAGACC
>VUQH01033272.1:7214-18626 GCA_015106775.1 Etroplus canarensis | reverse complement strand
TGTGTCTCTCCTCCTGTTGTCCACCTGGAGACAGCGCTGACCTTTGAGCCTGACCTTGGTGGCTTTTTGGCCAGCGTCTGAGACATTGCTGGCAATGGGGTGGGGACCATGGTCTGTTCTCCTGCTCAGGGGAACACCCATACTGTCTATGTCACAGAGCTGACACATCAGCTCCACCATAAAGTCCTTATGTGCCTTGGGCTGCACCTGCTTGGCGCTGCTCAACTCACGATGCAGGATGAACGCATTAGTCGTTGCTATGTCTAAAAAGTGTAGCAACATGGTCCTGTACCACCGAGCAGTTTTTCTGTGGGTGGAGTAATACTGTATCAGCTGGTCTGATAGATCAACCCCACCCATGTTTTGATTATACGCGGTGTCTCCTGCTACTCCCTCTTCTTCAAGCTCATAAAAGAGCTGAAGTGCCTGCTCCACATTCATTATTCTCCTCATGGTTTTATGATAAAAATGCTCCAATCTAATAACTCCTCCAACTCACCATCAGTTTTATCTCCGCTGCAATGTCTGTCTCTTTTTTGCCGTCGCCATTACTCTCAAATCTTCCACCTGCTACCTGGCGACAAAACGCCGTATAATTATTTGATTGGTTGATGTGGCATTTGGTCTAACCAATCAGGTAAGATGTTTTCTTCTTGAAATTACCCTCATTCCTATAGAAAACGCGCAGCAACGTCAAAGCAAGTGCACACCGAGCGCATAAGGTGTGTGTTAACGTTTGGGAAAATCAGTGTGCCCAAACATTATGATAATTATGGTTTTACTTGGCCAATCAGCGTCATTTCAAAACTGGTATGTAGATTGAAGTCTCGGCTTTCAATACATGTTGAAACAAGGACTCAGCGGGCTTGCGTTTGGCAGCTACAGCATGTGATTTACAGTCATGTGACCGCACGCGCCAACAAGGGACCAGACCCACTGGAGTTAAAATTGGGGTTGCTGAGTGCTGAGGTGCAAAGTGGCCAACGCTTTGCTGACTGCAGAGTTCCAAACCTCCTCTGGCATTAACATCAGCACAAAAACTGTGTGCCAGGAGCTTCATGCCATGGATTGCCATGGCTGTGCAGCTCCATGCAAGCCTTACATCATTAAGCACAATGCCAAGCATTGGATAGAAACGTGTAAAGCACACTGCCACTGGACTCTGGAGCAGTGGAAAACATGCTCAGTAGAGTGACCAAACTGATGGAGGAGTCTGGGTTTGGCAAATGCCACGAGAACATTACCTGTGTGACTCCACAGTACCAGCTGTAAAGTTTGGTGGAGAAGGGATAATACGATGGGGCTGCTTCTCTGGGATTGGCCTGGGCCTCTTAGTTCCAGTAAAATGAAAGCTTCATGCTTCAGCTTACCAAGACATTTTGGACAATTCTTTATGGGAAGAGTTCTGGAAAGGCCATTTTCTGTTCCAGCATGATTGTGTCCCAATTCACACAATGGATAAATTTGGTGTGGAAGAACTTGACTGGTCCACACAGAGCCCTGACCTCAGGTCCATCCAACACGTTAGGGATGAACTTGAAGAGTCAGACCGTCTCATCTGACATCAGTGTCTGACCTCACAAATACACTTCTGGATAAAGACACACTCCAAAAACTTGCAGAAAAACTGCAAAGTGGAGACCAAATGTAATGCAAAGGTGGTCCAATACTTTTGTCCGTTGAGCGTCTGTTAACCTTGACATAACCTCCAAAGGTTCGTGTTTAGGTGTGACTGTAGCTGTCTGGTGGAGTGCAGCCCTCTGAGGGACATCATCGTTCTGACGCAGATGAAACTCATCATGCCATCCGTGGAACCTGCTGAGTGAATGTGGTGCGGATCGTATCAGGAACCAGACTCTGCGCTGGCGCTGCCCCTCCTGAGCCCCTCATATCACTGATCTCATGCGCCGCCTTTCCGTCATGTTCAGCAGTCGCTCCTTTGGTTGATGATTCAGCATCCGGACCTTTTGATCCACATTAGTCCGGCTGATTTAGTTTCTGCCACCATACCGTGGGGATCCAGTTCGTTGTCTTCCTCTTGAGCGCATTTACAGCAAACACCAGAGCAAATTCAATTTTCCTGCCGTTATCAGTATTTGTATGTTTCTCTCCAGCACCTCCTCTGAGGCTTTCGCTGTTCCACGCTTTATTATTTTTCCCTCTCTTCCTCCCCTGGACCCAGACGGTGGTAATGTTTGTGGCGCCCGGCGCCCCCTGAGGCCTTTTGCCTCAGGCTGCAGTCGCTTAAGAACGATGCCTTCAGGTTTCATTTGTCAGATTGTGCAGCAGAATGCTTTAATCTTCAGGTATGAGCCAGTGAGCTGGAGCGAGGCCTTTCAGTCAGCACTGTCCAGTACTTTCTAATATGCTTAAAGCCTTTTTTTCTCTGCAATATTCTCAGGATCCAGCAGATTCAGTTTAGAATTTGGTGCACAAACTGTCAAATGATTCATTTTAATCCTGTTTAAGTCTTGAGCATGTCTTAAACAGTTTGGAAGGTAGGCCTGAAATCTGATTTATTATTTGATCAGACGCTCATAGGAGCCTCCTGCAGTCATAACCAAAGACTAAGATAAATCCCTTTCTTTTAGCTTTAACTTGTTCTTTTTGAGCTTCTGATGAGTTTTCCAATCGATCACTGTCATCAAAACAACAACTGCTGCTATATATGGAGAGAGGAGGCGTGTTACCCCAAACCGCAGTCCGTTCTGAAGCCTAACCAAAGAAGCAGTCGCACCTTCCCAGGTCCCAGGCTGCTCCAGGCGAGAGTTCGGACATCTTGGGTTTTTTACATCAGCAGTAATGCGGGCCGTAGTGGCGCTTTCAGTTTACCCTTCCATCCGCGTTCCAACCGTCACCTCTGCTCTTGATCTCCAGGTAATGACCAGAAGGGTGAGGTCATGAATACAATGACGGCGTTTCCTTCGTAGGGTGGCGGGGCTCAGCCTCAAGGAGTACCGACATCGAGACGAAGACCGGAGTAGATGGATGTGAGGTTGTTCGGGCTTCTGGTTAATGAATACTTGTATACGGTGATCGCGGTTTTCATCCCTAATTCAGATTAGGTATTTGTACAGTTTAGGCCAACGACTTCCTGCGCCCCATGTTTCCTTGTCTCTCTGACTCTGAACTCTGTGTGGAGTTTTTCACAGATGTGAACAAATACTTTTCATTTTAAATTTGTCTTTTCATCCTCTGGGGTGATTGAAAGTGTTGAAAGTGACTTAAAACTCCTTTGATCTGATTCCACAGGGCAATCAGATGACTTTGTCATCTTTTATTTGGTCTTTTTAGGGTCATTTTTCATCTCTGTGGGCATTTTTTGCATCTCTATCCAATCATTTTGCATAATTTAACACTCACGTGTTTTGTGGTCTTTTTTTATTTAACTGTGTAGTTATTGTGTCACGTTTCAATCATTCTGGATCCCACTGTGGATATCTGTGGTAGTTTCATTAGGCCTTGTTGGTGTTGTTTGTGGTCGTCTTTAATCTCTGTGGACATTTTTTGTGGTTCTCTTTAATCATTTTACAAATTTGGCACACATTCAACATCTTTTTTGTGGTAATTTTTTATCTTTGTGGACTTCTTTTGTTTTTTTTCAGTCATTCTGGATCCCACTGTGGCCAATTTGTCTCTCTGTGCTCATTTTGTATCCCTTACAAAGCATTTTGTATATTTTTGTGTTCATTTACATAACGTCACACCTTTTTGTGACCATTATTCTGTTGTTTGTGGTTACTTTGCATCCCTTAGGTCTCTTTGTGATCTTTTTTTCTGTTTCTGTGGACTTCTTGTGTCTTCTTGTGGCTCTTTCAGTCATTTTGGGTCCCACTGTGGTCATTTGTGGTAATTTCATAACTCCTTCTTGTCCTTTTGTGGTCGTCTTTAATCTCTGTGGACATTTTTTGTCTCTCTTTAATCATTTAATATAATTTGGCATTTCTCATTTTGCATCCCATCCGTTCGTCTTTTCGTCTACCGCTTTTGCGGGGGTCCAGGTTGCGGAGGCAGCAGTTCAAGGAGAGAAGCTGAGGCTTTCCTCTCCCCAGCCACCAACTCCAGCTCTCCAGGGGAGACATCAAGGCGTTCCCAGGCCAGCTGGGAGACATAGTTTCTCCAGCGTGTCCTGGGTCCTCTTCGGGGTCTCCTCCCAGAGGGACGTGCCCGAAACACTTCAAGTTAGAGGCATCCAGGAGGCTTCCTGTTTAGATGCTCAAACCACCTCAGCTTTGGATGTGGAGGAGCAGCAGTTCTACTCTGAGCATCTCCAAGCTGACTGAGTTCCTCACCCTGTCTCTAAGGGTGAGTCCAGCAACCCTGTGGAAGAAGCTCATTTCAGCCTCCTGTATTCGTGATCTTACCCAAAGTTCATGACCATAGGTGAGGGTGGGAACGTAGATCGACCGGTAAATCGAAACCTTTGCTCCCTCTTCACCACGACAGAGCGGTACAACGCTGCTCTGATCCGTCAGTCAGTCTCCCCTCACTCATGAATAAGACCCCGAGATGCTTGAACTCCTCCACTTGGGGCATTTTGTATCCCTCTGATACAAAATGCATCTTGCATCTTTTTTCCAGTTATGCAACATCATAGACACTCATTTTGTATCTCTTCGGGAGCATTTTGCATCCCTTTGTGGTGATTTTGTGTCCTATTTTTCACTTGTGGAAATTTTGCATCTCTTTTTAGTCATTTACATCATTTCACATCTTTTTATGATCATTTTTAGCTGTTTGTGGTCACTTTGTATCCCTCAGAGCTCTTTGTGGTCATTTTTTAAAACTTCGTTCTGTCTCGTTTCAGACATTTTGCATCCCTTTGCATGAAAAATCATCATGCATGGGGAAACTTTTATCCCTTTTTCATGTCTGTTACATCATTTCATTTCCCTTGGTGCTCCTTCTGTCTGTTATTATGGCCATTTGATTTCTTTTGTAGCCATTTTTCATCACTGTGGATGTTTCTGTATCTCTTTTTGAAGCTCATTTCACATCTTGTTGTGATCATTTTGCAGCTGTATGTCATCACTTTAGATCTCTTAGGTCATATTGTGCTTGTTATTCAGCTCTGAACTTTTTTGCATTTCTGTTTAGTCATTTTACATAATTGGACAGACATTTCGTGTCTCCTTGTTGTGAATTTTTTCATCTCTGTGGGCTTCATGCGTCTCTTTTCAGCCAATTTGCCTCCCTTTGTAGTAAGTCTGTCTCTCTTCGTGGGCATTTTTATGCATTTCTGCAGTAATTTTTCATCTCTGTGGATTTTTTATTTCCCTCTTCAGTCACTCTGGACACAAAAGGCATCTTTCATCTTTTTCAGTCGTCACTTCATTTGACAGTCATTTTGTATTCCTTACTACTCATTTTGTTCTGATTTTGTACCCATTTGTAGTCACTTTGTAGTCATCAGGTCTCTTTGTGCATTTTCTGTGGGTTTCTTGTGTCTTTTTACTTCCAGCCGTGGTCAGTTTGTGTCTCTATTTGTTCATTTAGCACAATTTCACATCTTTCTGTGGGCATTTTGCGGTCAGACATTGTGTTTACATCCTGCTGTAACAGTGGCATCAGCCACTGAAAGCAGAGACCGCTGTTTTCATTGAGGTCACATGGGTGCCAAAAATGTCCACATATAAGATGTTTCTTGTTTATGACCCCTCGGGGTAAGTCGGTGCAACGGCTCAGCTGCAGTTTTGCAGGTGGCTAACGAGGGTTTCTCTGCTCGTTTGTCTCCGTGGTGACGGGTGTGGTTTATGGCCCCAGCGATGGATGCTGGGAAACCGTAATAATGATTTCACCCAGTCTAATTAAAGATGGCTCATCACTGGTTTTACTGTTACCGTTCTCCCTGGTTGGACTTCTGCTGGGGGTTATAACATGATGATGTTATCTGTCGGGCAAACACACGCGCTCAGCTCGACAAACCCTCTCACTACAGACAGAGAGTGAATGGATGACTGCGTTTGTGCAGGATACCAAGCACACAGACGGGTCGTCTGAAGAATCAGCAGCATTGGAGGACGAACCTGAGGTTTGCTGTAGGATTTTTTTGGAAGCATTAAACCCCACAGGTCGTGTCTGGGTGTGCATTTTGAGGATGAACATGAGCAAGCAGTGGACATGTATCTGCTGTTTGGTGTGTTTGCTACATGTGGAGCTCACAGTGAGGCAGATCAAACTGCAGCAGAGCATTTGTAGGGAATCTTTTATGCCAGTGTTGGATTTTTTCCGTCATCAGTGAAAAGGAAGCCTGTGAATTCTCCTGGAGCTGAATTTGCCCCTTTTTTTTGCCAAAAACAGACGCTCCTCCCTGGCTGTTTTCTGTAGAAATTCATTTTGACATAACGTATTAATTTAAAGCTTCTTCACATATCAGCGCCTTCCTCTGTTAAGCCCATAGAGCAAGTCTCCTGTGTCTGAACTGTTCATGGATGGTTAGAAAAAGGTCCTCTGGAACCAGACCTGTGGTAGCCCACCATCCCCTCATAGGAGCCCTGAGACTAACAGAGCACCTTAGTAGCCATTTTGCACCTCATTTAAAATCTCTTTCCAGCCGTCTGCACTCATTTGTATCATGACCGGGTGATATGACACAAAATGTTATCATTTCCTGTAAATTCAATGAACCATTAGTTTATAGAATGACCACATAAAAAAGACTATTTCTTTTTTACAGTTTAAATTAGATACTCAAAAATGAATGGCAGTCATTCATATGTAAATATTTTTCTCCTTTTGTTTAAAATTTCTGGCCAAATGTTTAATTAAGAATATGACTTTATAAAACACTTTTCCAAACCAAACAAATACAGTCCTAACAGAAATCCAAGAGTAAACATGAACCTTTGTAAACTGTGGACTGAAACGGTGGATTCTTTGAGCAGATCTGGATGCCAGTCTCTTTTACGTGGGAGTATTCCTTACGCAGTCTGAAAAGCACGACAGTATCATTTGCGTATTACTTTTTCTGAATCAATCATGTACCTTGAACGCAGAGTACTTTGACACCGAACTCCTGACTGCGTTTCTTAGTAACCAGCCAGGCGGGGCTATCCCAGCTGCTGCACTAGTCGCCATCTTTCCACATGCAGTTTTTGCTATGCTATGTGTGGTTTTTCCTGTTTGTGGGAATCCTTCTTCATCTTCAGCACATAAGGATAAACTAGAACACTTTCAGGCGTATACCGCCCCATCAATTCTGGAAGAACTGCAACCTCGGTAGTTATGTAGCAAACTGGCAAAAATGACGGTATCGTCACATTTCCAGTTCTGATGACATCTGTAGTAGAGAACGAGTGGTTGCATAGCTCTGTATGCGTCACAGTAAACTGATGACGTGACAACCGCGCTACTGCACTACTGCTGCTAACACCGGTAATGTTAGGCACAGTCAGTCAACTAATGTGTGTTTGTACTGTTATACACAGCCACACATCTCAGCAACATATAAAATATGGTTTTATTATCAAACCATTTGATTACTCAGTTCCAGTAGCACTTATATACACATGCAGTATTTGAATATTAAACCAGCTAGATAATTAGTGGTCAGGAACAACGTTCCCGCTAAGCTGCGCACTCCCACATCTTCCGCACCTTAAAACCAAGCAGCCAAGAGCGTAGCTTAGAGGGAACGTTGGTCGGAAACAAATAAAATAGAACACAAAATAGAAAAGAGTACATGTTTTTATTTTGTCATACAGTATATGTAGTCATATCACACAGCCCTAATTTGTGTTCATTTTTATGTCTCTTTGTAATCATTTCACACTGTTTTGTGGTCATTTTGGATCCCGTTTTTTTCTTTTTGCATCCCTTTAAAAACAAAGTGCGTCTTGCATCTTTTTTCAGTCATAAAAACTTATCTGACACTCAGTTTCCATCCCTTTGGGGTCATTTTTGTATCTCTTTGTATGTCTTTTTTATGTCTTTGTGGTTATTTTTCATCTCTTTTCAGTTTTATATCATTTATGGCCACATTGGATCCCTTTGTAGTCTCTTTTTGGTTATTTCACAGCTTTTTGTGGTCATTGTCATCTCTGTGGACTTCTTGTGTCTCTCCAGTCATTTTGCATCCCACTGTTATAATTTTGTGTCAATGTTGTCAATCATTTTTAAGCCCTTTGTGGTCATTTTGTCTCTGCATCTTGCATCCCTTTACTTAATTGCATCCTTGTGCTTTTATGGTCATTTCGTCTCCCTTTGGGATTCTTTTTACACCCCTTTGTGCTAATTTAATCACTTGTATTCATTTTTTACCTATGCAGGCTTCATTTTCTGTTTGTCATCATTTAACAGTCATGTTAGATCTTTTCGTGGCCATTTTGCATCCCTTGGTAGTCATTTGGCCTTTTTGTGGTCAATTCTGTTTTCAATCATTTAAAATTATTTAACAGTCATTTTTTATCACTTTGTAGTAATTTTGTCAGGTAATGTGTGTTCTGTTTGTGAGTCCTTGTTGACCTTTGTGTCATGTTCTCAGTATCTTTACAGTTGTGTTTGCATTAAGCAGTTGTAGCTGTGGCTTGTCCACTAATCACAGGACTGGTTGTTCAGTCCCTGGACCCTCCTGTCCACATGTCCCGGGTTAAGACAGTCACCCCTACATCTTATAAAGGTGGCACAGATGTGCAGTCCATTCGTCTGCGACCACCTCAGAACCTCACCTGTGGTCTGTAGGCCCTTTGAGGTCCATTAGAATGACTGGCTCCGTCCACTTTAACGCCTCAGTAACGGCGGGGAGCGCAGCTTTTAGTCCTATAATCATTCGTTTAATTGTTGGATTTAAATGCAGCAGCACAGGAAGCAGCTTCTGCACTGCAGCTGCTGGTAGGTTCATCTGATATTACACACACTCACTCACACACACACACACACGCTGTACACAAGTATCCGTACCATCCGTACCGCACTGGCTGATTAATTCAATATGTGACAGACACACACACACACACGTGCATGCTGGCTGGATCGATGAGTGCAGGTAGAGCGGTCGGACCCTGAGGAGGATGATCTTACCGGGAGGAGAAAGAAGAGCTGGCCTCTGTAAAGGGAAACCCCCCCCTTTCCAATCCCACAATCCTTTTCTCCACTGCTGCTGCTGCTGAACACCAGACCTCCTTGAACCTGTGTGTGTGTGTGTGTGTGTGTGTGTGTGTGTGTGTGTACCTGTCGGTGAGGAGTTGTCGGGGTGAGGCAAGGCGAGTTAACACCCTGCAGCGAGGGGGACGGGGGGGTCGTTAGCGCCTGTAATTTCAGTCCTGCCTGAATCTGCCGCGTCGGTGATTTCCAGCGACTACCTGAGTTCGCCGGCCCCGTCTACTTCCCGTAACACGATGGTAAAAACAGCCCGCTCCGCCACATGCTGGCGCTTCTCGGCCGGCTTGATGGTCGCCGGTTCGATGGCCGGTTTGTCCCAGAAATTCTTTTTCCAGAGCGACATCAACAGCCAGAGTCTGTTCAGGTTGCCTTTAAAGATGCTGACATGGCAAAACTGCTGCAGCTGTGCAGAGCTCAGGGAGCGGCAAGAGTTAAAAGTTTGTGTTGCTCCTTCATTTGTGCCTTTTTGTGTTGCTCTAAGGAGGATTTTTATTAGTAAAACTGGACCTGTTCTTCAACATCACACACACACACACACACACACACACACACACACACACACACAAACATTTAAAATTTTGTGCAAAAGTGTTACACAAAATAGTTTTTATTTAATTGAAATTAAACATAAAACATATTTAAAGTGAATAAATAAAAAGTGGTGAGTATAAATGTACTGACTCCCTTTGCTATGAAGCACCTGAAAAAGATCTGCTGCTATCAGTTACCTTCGGACGTCACCTGTGTGCACTCTCAGTGTTCTGGAAGGTCCCAGAGTCTGCCACGCCAAGCAGGACTCACCATGTCCAAACAGCTCAGGGACAAAGCTGTGGAGACGTACAAACCAGGGCTGGCTTTATATACAGCGTCAGGGAGACTCAGAGCAAGACCTTGATGAGACGGGTGGAGCTGGATGCCCACCACACACGAGCTACATCCCACCACGAGACACAGAAGCGTCCACTGAAATAGAGACAGTATTCTAGTGACATCATGAGAGATAAATAAACGAGCATGGAAATAAACCTGCTTTACCAGTCCTTAACCTAAGGACCATTCTGAAGGAAACTTTAGGATGACCTTTCAACTTGGCTTGACCTCCTTATGTTTACACAGGTCACCCATGTTGCAGCTACACTAGGATATAATTAGAATGAACTCTTTTATCCCAACAACGTCTCAAACTTTAAAAATCCCACAGAGCACCATTAAATCCATCATAATAAATATGGCAGAGGACCGTCCACCACAACTCACAGACCGGGCAAGGAGGGCACTGATCAGAGAGGCAACAAAGAGACCAAAGGTCACCCGGAAGGAGCTGGAAAGCTCCACAGCAGAGACTGATGTATCTGTCCACAGGACCACTATGAGCTGGACACTCCACAGAGCTGGACTTTACAGAAGAGTGGCCAGAAACAAAGACATTGTTTACAAAAAAATAAAAAGCAGCTTAAGTTTTGACCAAAATGATGTGGGACACTCTCCTAATGTATGGAAGAAGGTCCTCTGGTCAGATGAGACAAAAATTGAACTTTTTGGCAGTCAAGGAAAATACTGTGTCTGGCACCAACCCAGTGGCCCTAAGCATCCTGGTAAAGCAACACTGGTTCAAGAGGAAATGTCTAATGTGCTGGAATGGCCAAGTCAAAGCCCAGACCTCAGCCCAACCGAGAATCAGCAGCATGACTTAAAGATTTCTGTAGACCAGCAGAACCATCCAACCTGAAGATGCTGGAACAGTTTAGCTTTGAAGAACGGACAAAATCCCAGTGGTTTGACGTGCCAACCTCACAGGGACAAACCATAAGAGACTTTTTGTTTCAGGTTGTTACACAAAGAACAGCAGAAACACCAAGAGGAGGAGGGTTAGTAAGCCACTGTGTCTTCAAGTCAGAACACTTCCTGTTTCCACAGCTTATATTTCAGTGGTGGCTTTAATCCCGGCTTTAGGAGGACACACATCCTCGTGATCCAGATAACCTGTCAGAGTCTTTCACTCACTGGTTGGCTGCAAACACATGTGGGTGCGTTTAGTACACTGCACACCTGCCGCAGTACGAGATAAACTGCACAAGCTGGAGACAATTACCGAACCTCTCCTCCACCTCGGTTCCTCATAAAGCTGAGGGATGAGTCAGAGCCTCGAACCAGCGAGAGCTGAAGCTCTCTGCAGCTCTGTGTGTGGTCGGTGGACAAATTTAGCCTGCAGAGTGGAGTCATCTAACAGTGTGTGTGTGTGTGTGTGTGTGTGTGTGAGTGTGACACATTTACACTGACAAATCATCTCAAACATCAGTACCAGCACCACAG
>VUQH01033270.1:15261-34042 GCA_015106775.1 Etroplus canarensis | reverse complement strand
CACATTTTTACTAATAATATAGACGGAGCTGAAACTTGTGCCTGCTCTGAAAGCAGCATTTGGACACCGCAGCATTATGTAATGCCTGACCTTCCACTTCCCTTTTCGAGGCCAGTGTTTTTTTTTTTGTTTTTTTTTTTTTTTTTTTTGGGGGGGGGGGTCTCCTCATTCTTGTCCCTCTAGTGCACCTGTTGTTGATTTAATTAACATCAAATCAGCTGAAAGAGATTAACAAACTACTTAACTGTCCAAATCAATATCCCAGAAGTTTAACTGATTTGATGCTATACTCTGATTAAAAAAATGTTTATTTAATGTTTTGAGCAGTGTATATTGCTTCCTACATGGTAGATGCCTGAATATTAATGGCAGAAGTGTAGTGCATTTTGGACTGGAGTACAGGCTCATGTGCATGTTCATGGTTGAGCTGGGGCTCCTTTCTTTGTAAACATAGTGGTAAGTTTCCATATATTAGTCAACTATAACTGAGCACATGATCAAATGTTATACTGACTATATAAACAGACGATAAAGTCAGTCTCAAAACGTTCATCTCCATCTCTGCTGTCTGACCATCTACACATTCCTTACATCCCACTGCTCTACCTGGATGCCGTCTCCTCTTTTTTTTTTAAACCAGCAAGATGGTTGCGTGCTTTAAATTACTACCAGAATTCACTCCTGCAGCCAGTAACTCACAGCAAAAGCAACATTTGCTTCTTTGGGACAAGACACAAACCCTGCTATAAACCCCTGTGAGCCCCCCGGATTTGCTGCGCATGCATGACTTCTCATTCACTAATCACAGAGGATGGTCTGCACACCACCTCCCTCATGACATCCTACCCTGACTGCTGCCACTTCCGCAACGGATGATCCACACAGTGGCATGCTGGATATGAAGTAAACCACAGCTCAATGGACCCAGATTAGAGTGTGTGTTTGTGGGAATATGTGTGTGGGTCCATAATGTTAAACTCACATCAACCAACCAGACGTCATTCACTCTGGTGTCTTTAAATCTATTGAAAAGAGAAAAAGGGAAAAAAAACCACATAGTTAAAGAGTAGTTGGAATCGTTTCAATGATACACAACAGAGATAACAAGCACACTACGGGATTTAAATCTGGGGAAAAATGATTACAGAGGACAGAACAATGATTAGTGCACCTAAATTATCATTACAGCTGTAACTAGGAGCACAAATTTCCCCCAAGGTCAGGTTTGCCTTACCTTGCAAGTGTGAAAAAAAAATAGCTGGATCCAGATCATGAACCAGATCATGAACTGGATCACCTCAAAAATGTAATGGTTTGTTAGCTGTACCACACCAGACGCCTCAAAAAAACATCACTAAAATCTGTTCATTACCTGTGAGGTATGCCGTATAGTGAAAGAATTACCTCTCTTGCTGATTACTTTCACTACTAATTATAACTGATCAAATAAAATAACATCCCAAGAGTCTGTGAGTAATCCACACAAGTGAATGTTTTAAGATGTCTTATTTGGTCCCACCATTCATTCATTCATTCATCTTCTTCCTTTTGTCCAATTCAGGGTCGCGGAGGGCGCTGAAGTCTACCTCAGCTGTCATAGGGAAAAAGGTGGGGCACACTCTGGACAGGTTGCCAGTCTGTTGCAGAGCCAACACAGAAAGACAAACAACCATTCACGCTCACATTCACACTTACGGTCAATTTAGAATTGCCAGTGAACCTAACCCCCACTGCATGTCTCTGGAATGTGGGAGGAAGCCAGAGCACCCAGAGAGAACCCAATGGTCCCACCGTCAGTATGTAATTATTTAATGTAAGCATCACATTCTTTTAAATGACTGAAACCTGGGGGTGGGGAGGGGAAAGAACTAAAACAACTACTGCAATTAAAATCTGTGATTTAAAGATTAATTTTTGTGTCCGTCAGCAGGATAATCTTTAAATTATAAAAGGTAAGAAAAGCTGAAAAATGTTCCAATACAAAAGGAGACTATTAGGAACAACCACAAACACACAGGTATCCACGAGAGATGACCTGCAGAGTTTTCACCACAATTAAAAAAGCAACTAGAAACCTAAGATGAAATCAGGACCTGTTTGGGTAACCTTAAAAAATGTGGGTGCCTTCTATCATACCATAACTTGGAGCACAGGTAAAATGCAGGAAGTAAACAGATATATGCAAACACAGAGCCACTTTGCTTCTTGCATGGAGCGCGTTTCATAAAGTCGGAAGTTGCAGGGCATGATCATATTTTAGTGAGACTGTAGCAGGAAGCTCAGACACTGAAGACAGTCCATCACTTACGTGTCATCTAGATCTTCAACAAATGCAAGCGCTGCTGAACTCAGGAGAGCCGCCAAAACTGCAACGACAAGAAACAGTAAAAATCAGACAGGGCGGATGTTTATTTGAGTTAAATAAGCTTTAGGGGCTGTGTTCTCCTCCAGCATGAAACCTCATGACTGAAGCATCACCAGCTAAAGCTGTCGCCCCGGCTAACCGTGCTTCAGTCTGAGCCGCTGTGAGCAAAAGCTGCTTTAAAGGGCGTTCAAACTACTGCTGGGCGGTCTAGCGTTATTTGCACACGGAATACAAAAGCGAACATACCTCCACAAACCAGGGAAGCTTTTACTTCAGCCATTGCTTCGAGTGCAAACAGCAGACAGGAAACCCAACTGCTAAATCGACTCCGTCCGCGCATGCGCCGGGTCACGCAGCCTCTTGAAGGCAGCAGACCAAACACAAACAGAAGCCTCGTATATTATTGTTTATTTTAGGATCAGTATTAGATATTACTACTGTATTGTTCATTTTTATTACATTTCTTGTCTTTAATCACCACATACTACATGTTTTATTAGTTTTTGCAGACATTTACGTCTTGTTTCCTGTGAATATTTTCTACTTTATGGAAATAATCACTACAGTATGTATTTTATGGTGAGAAAATAGACTTTAAGGTTTTGTTTGTTCTCTTTTTTTCTTGAATATGGTCCTAATAAACACAGGTGAATTTTTAAAGCATTTTAAAGAAATAAAGTAATAGAAACAGCACTAGAACTTCATGTAAAATGAAGCCAGGTCTAATTTTTTTCTTTTGTTTTTTGTTTGTGTTTTGCCTTTTTTTTTTTTTAGAAGTTTCAAGTTTTCTTTACAATTGTGCTTAATTTTTAAACAGTAACTTATATTTGACTAAACTGAATTTTATAAAAGTGGCACTCATGATGACTACCAATACCCACCACAAGGTGCCACTCCAAGATAACGGGCAGCAGGCCAAGTACCTCAATGCCTGTTTCCTTTCCTATAATGAGGTCTCCTTTTTCTTCTTTAGGGGTCAATGACACCAGTTCATCTGCCTCCATCTCTCCCTGTCCCTTGCATCCTCCTCTGTCACATCAACCCTCTGAATGTCTTCCCTCACTACATCCATATGAACCTTGTCTGTGGTCTACCTCTTTCCTCCTGAGTGGTAGCTCCATCTTCAGCATCCTTTGTTTAGTATATCCGCTATCACTCCTCTGCACATGTCCAAATCATGCCTCTCTTACTTTATCTCCAAACCACTCAGCCTGAGCTGTCCCTCTGATCATTTCTAATCCTGCCCATCCTGGTCACTTTCAGTGAAAATCTTATTAACTTCAGCTCTGTTTTGTCAAACCATTCCTCATGGGAGGTCTCACTACCGTCTTGTAAACCTTCCCTTTCACTTACGATGCTAACCTTCTGTCACTGAGTACCCCTGACGCTCATTTCCACCCACTCCACCCTGTCTGCACTCTTCCTTGCCTCTCTTGTGCTCTGTCCATTGCTTTAGATAGTTGATCCCAGATATTTAAATTCACCTACCTTCACCACCTCTGCTTCTTACATCTTCACCATTCCACCTGCCTCTCTCTAATTAACACACATGCATTCTGTCTTGCTTCTACTGTCTTTTATTGCCCTTCTCTCCAGTGCATACCTCCACCTCTCCAGGCTCTTTTCCATCTCCTCCCTACTCTCACAACAGATCACACTGTTGTCTGTGAACATCATAGTCCACAGAGACTTCTACCTGACCTCATCTGTCAACTTATTCATCACCACTCAGTGCACTCAGTGAATGAGGAGGTAATACTAAAACAGCAAATAGTCCATTAAAGGGAAAGTCCAGCTTTCCAAATGTTATTTTGTATTAAATATTATAAAATTCTGATATCTAACAATACTGATGGTAGGTATTTTGTTACTCAAGTGAAGAACAATATGTTCTATGATCTATTACCTTCATACACAAGACATCACATGACCATTTCTTTTTATCGAAAACATATTTATTTATTTTGAGAAGCTTTTACAGTAATATTTTGTATCTAATACTGAATATCTTTAAGGTTATCAAACATGTTTGCACATAGAATTCTTAGACGTTTATAATTAAGATTCATATATATATACGCCAAAGGTTCATCTCACATATGACACATGTATGTAAACATACAAGACATTACAAGGCGTAGAATGTTAGCTTCATAGAGAGTGACTGAAATCTACAAAATAAATAAAAATCTTCTGTGTAACTTTATTTTATTTTCTGTCATGCGATTTCCATTTATTTTTTCAAATATCCAGCTGGCACACTAGGCATGTAGATATGTTTGAAAATTTCACTGGAATTGGAGTACCAGCATTTTGCTTTTCTTTCTCCTCACTGCATTGAACTTGTTGAGTACCATTTCAAAGTCTTCATAGAACCTGTTGCAGAATATTCATAATATACTGAATGCCACAAGCTTGCAAAGGAGTTTTAAGGAAGGGAGGGGTCTCCCTGGACCTTTAATGTTTAAATATGAATTCCTTTGTTCTTTCATCAGTATTGAACACTTCTTTACAGAGCACGATCTGACCTTGGTGCAGAAATGTCAGTGAGACACTGTGGTTTCTTCTTACTGAATAAAATTATCTCTAGCCATTAAGTTTTCAACAGAAATGTTGATGTCCAAGTTCAATATCTCACTCTTGGATAAAAACAAGAATAAAAACATGAAATACTTTTCTTCCCTGTGAAAGAGCTGTACTTTCTCACGGGGTGAATAGTGACCATGACTGTGTTACTAAACAGATTCATGTGGAGGGTTGCTCTACTGAGGGCTCATGTGCCAAGTCTGTAAGGGTTGAATGCCTTTGTATTTGCAAGGGCAGGAACCTGGACTCAGGCTGCTAACATACATTGTAGGGTCACAATGACTCCTGCGGTGACAAAATGTCAAAACAAAGACAGCTAACCCAACAAAAATATATATATTTTTAGCATTTAGTCACATTCAAAACATATGCAATGCTCCACTGAGTTCCACAGTCTCAGTTTCAGAAGTGAAAGTGCCCTCCTTTTGGTGGGAGAGCCCATAAAACATACAAAAGCGTGAATTTTAATCAAGTGTTTGCCTTTTTCACACATCTTTTCCTATAGAAAATTTTAGTACAGCAAAGTCATTTGTCTTCTTTATATAAAGAGGGGACTTGTTCCACCACCGCAGGCCAAGATGTAGACTCCCACATTCAGCTGTTTGACTGAACCCACTCATGTCATCTTACAGAAATGACCTCAACAGACCCATTAAACAAAGCTTTCTTTGCCCCATTTTGTCACTCATCAGATGGCAACAACAGCAGTGAGATGATTTGGTTTTCCACATGATGGCTACACTCAGTCTCTGCCCTAATATCTAATTATTTTTTTAGGCCAAAATGAGCATTATTGTAAGCTAAATGTCTAATACAATTACATTCTAATTCATAATTCAAACCACTTTAAAAAATGAGTGTTGCAAAAGCACAACAATGAAACTTTGTATTTATTTTACACTATTTAAACTTTAATAATCCGAAACCCAAGTAAGGCACAAAAATAAATCTCCTGCTGGTATCAGTAACACCCTCACCCTCCACCCCCACTACCATACAAGAATTGTCCAAAATGTCCTTTTAAGATGCATTTAGAGAAATTATGCCTTCAACTAAGGGGCCAAAGCCAACCCCAGCAAAACAACTCCACAGTATTACCCCTCCTCTACCAAACTTTAAAGTTTGGCACAATGGAGTCAGGCAGGTAACGTTTTCCTGGCATTCCCCAAACCTAGACTTGTCCACTGGACTGCCAGATAGAGAAGCAGGATTCATCTGTCCAGAGAACATGTTTCCAGAGTCCAGAGGAGGCATGCTTTACACCACTTTAGCCTTCATTTGGAATTGTGCTTTGTGATACAAAGCTTGCATTTGGCCGCTCAGCCATGGAAACCCATGCCATGAAGCTCCCAATGCATAGTTTTTCTACTGATGTTAATGCCAGAGGAGGTCTGGAACTCTGCAGTTACTGAGTCAGAAGAGCGTTGGTGACTTTTACACACTGCGCACCTCAGCACTAAGTGACCCCGCTCTGTATCTTTACGTGGTCTGCCACTTCATGCTTGAGGTTCCTAAATGCTTCCATTTTCCAACAATACCACTTACACTTGATGGTGGAATATCTAGGAGGGAAGAACCCCCACCAACTGACTTGTTGCATCCTATTACAATGGCTCACTCGACCCATTCTTTCAAAAATGTTTCTAAAGAGACTGCATGATTTGGTGCTTGATTTTACATGACAGTGGGACATAATGAAACACTTGAATTCAACGATTAAAAAGTTTGGCCCAGTAGTTTTGTCCATAGTGTAATTCTTGCTCAGTCTGCCATCTGCTAATCAAAAGTTCTGTGGTTCAATTCCTGAATCCTACAGGCTGCATATTGAAGTATTATTGGTAAAGATAAAGAATCCATAAAACTGCACCCAGATTTGGGCATTAATGTGTGCACTGATTGGTCAAAAGGAATAGAAAGTGCTGCAAACATTGGAATCCTTTAACTTAGCTATTTGCAACGATTTGTTACAGCTGTTGTACAAATTTCCAGAAGTCGCTAAAGTCCACATTTGTCTCTTATCGGAACACGTGTAGTGCAGTTTCACTTGGTTTTCAGAGTACTACCATGCCACAGAATCTAATCCATAACACAGGAAAGTATGATTTATCCTATCCGTTTTAAACTGGTACACAAATCAAAACAACTTACTAAATGCTGGTGGAAGCTGCACCATAAACAAAAATCGTAAAAATCTTCACAAATTTTTTTTTCTATATTCTCACAGGAATAAAACACCAAAGTGGCAACACTTCAGGGAGCAGAGAAGATATTAGACTTTACAGTTTTATCACAAATGTATTAAGTCCATAAGAGAACAAATGAAAAAAAGGGAGCTGGTAAAACCAAAAAAGCAACAGTGAATGGTCCAATAAGTTACTTTTGTTTCCAATCATACTCCAAACCACAGATTTCAGTTCTTTTAAAGTGGCTAAACAGTATGTTCAAAATGTCACTGAGATCCTACATAGTGGCTGCCACAGGCGCATCATCTGAAAGTCTTTTGAAGTCAGTCTAAAAATAAAAAGTAAGGCTCTGGATGAGGCACTTTGGTGACATCGCATAAAGTGGATGAAAACAAAGTGGTGTTGCTGTTGCGCTCTTCTAATATTTTGGTGCGTTCTGTACACCCAGTGAGCTCCAAAATGGTCAGCAGGATGTTTAAACAGTTCTGAAAGCTGCTGGAGTAAGCAGGAGCTGCATGGTGTGCAGCATTGCATAGTTTAGTTCCACTGAAGAGTACACATTACTCAATGATAACATGAGACTTCCATTGACAAGCATCTGTTCGATAACTGCTCATTCCAGGATGTCTGTTTCAAATGGGACCAGATGGTAGTAGGACAGGTTGGTGACATAAGCTTCTGTATCTTCATCACACACATCTGTTTCCAATGGCAAAAACTCTGTTCCATCCTCATACCTGGAAATAAAATGAAAGACAGACTGCATTAATGCAAAGACAGGATGGACCTCTGAAGTCTGGAATCAAAGGTTTGATCTACATGATTGAAGCCTTGCATTAACTGTTGCCATCAACCCACAGAGCAGTGCTTTCACTTGAGTGATTTCAATTTTTTTCTGTGAAGTATCCAGAAGAATGTGTTTCTCTTTTGCTCCCTACACACACCCAAGGAAGGAAGAGCTGCACAGACACACTTCCTGTGCTATACAAAGGGGGTGGAGGGTCCTGGAGTTGGCTCACATTTAAGGATTTCTTCACTCATCAAAGCAATTACTGCACACTCAAAGGCAAACATGGAAATCCTTACGTTTGTGAGAAAACCAGTGTGGAATGTGTATTCAGTTTCAGCCAGCATAATTCATAATTGACTCACTCTGGAAAGACCTTCAAATCAAGAATTGAGATTAATTAAAAGTGATGCACTGCTAGGGCTCCTAATGTGGTTTAAAACATATTCTTCTTGCTCAAAAACATATGTAAAGGCAAATATAATGATGACAGAATCAGGAAAGAGCTATGACAAGTAGTGGTGAGCGTTCCTAATACTCACGTATGTTCTACAGAATCAGTGGATGAGGGTCTCTCTTTTTCTTCGGGGATACTGTGATCGAACACGATAGTTTCTGTATTGGCCAAACAGAATCCATTGGACCGCATGATTTCTGCAAGGTACAGAGAGGAATATTACATCATCCAATAAGATATGACAATAAGGGTGTCAAAATTTTTATATTCATATTAGGCAAGTATATGTACCTGATATTTTGATTGGACTCTGAAAGCATGGCTGGATTCTGTGGACTTTGTCATTCCTTAACACCTGGTCCAGGGGTGACCGCTCAAAGAAAGTCAGCATCACCTCTGATCTGGAATACTGCGGAGAAAAGTTTTGAGTACAGCATTTTACAAGTCTAGCATGCCATGCTTAGGAACTACTACTGCTGCTTTAGATGAACGACCGACCTTGCATGGCATGTTAATTGCATTCTTCAGTAGCCTTTCCACCTCGTTTAACTTCTCCTCAATATCACTTGCCTCTTTGATTTTCACCAGCCCTGCAAGAAATGAAAAAAATACAGTTTTAAAAAATTAATCTGAAATCACCGATGGCAGTGCACTGGGTTTCTGTGATTATTTGATACACAGTTCCATTAAATTAAACAGGACATCTATCAAATTAATCCCGTCTTTGTAAAACTTTTCATAGTCAAGTGTCAAGGAGATAAAACTTCAAAATCTCATGCAACAATTCAGTAAATCACCAAGAAGTGTTTTATAGCCATTTAACCTCTCTGAGACTCTGTGTTGTCATATGGGGATATTACATTAGGCTTTTCTGTACCTTATACTTCATTTTGCTCTGCACAGACTTGTTGCATTCTGTGAATCCCAAACAAGGCCTCAGGTCTCAAGAGGTTAAGAGTCCTGGAGGATGATTAGTCTAGATTATTCTCAGCAGTGTTTCTTCTAGGATCAATAGGAAAGTTGACATTTAAGGTCCAGAGTGGCATAAGACAATCAGGCACACCATAAAAACCACCTTCCTACTATTGTGTAAGTCCCCAACGTGCTGCAAAAACAGCTCTGACCCTTCTGTGTAGTGGGCATTGGAAGCATATCCTTTGGGTTCTAGGGTTGCAGGGTGAGACCTCCGAGGACCAGGTTTTTTCCATCATGGGATCTAGGGAGTTTAGAGTCTGAGTCAACACTCTGACCTTTTTGTTGTGTTTCTTGACCCATTCCTAAGCAGCATTTGTGGTGTGGTGTGGTGCAGACCACAGTGTGTTGGGGAGTGCCAAGGCCATGGAGGGTGCGCTTGGTCTACAGCAATGTTTAAATGGATTATATATGTCAAAGACCCAAAATTTCCCAGCAGAACATTTAATTGTAATGACCTGATCAATGTTATACACTTCACTTGTTAGTGGTTTTCATGTTGTGGCTGTTCAGTGTATCGTGACAGCTTTTGGATCGACATTGTGGTGCCTTTCGACTAGACGTTTTGGGGAGCCCTTAACTTATCACTGAGCACCATCAACAGGTTAACATTTAAAACTGCTACGGTTTATAAATGCAAGCATTCATAATCCCATAAACCTCTGATGTATAAAGAAACTTTCCCACATTCAAAAGGCCAAGTGTAACTTTTGTGCCTGGAAACTAAGAAAACGTAATCACTATAACCTTTACTGTCATCACTGTGTTCCCTGTGTAGGTCAAGAAACAAAAGCCAGACAGATTTTAATTCTTGAAAAAAAATTAAAAAGACTGGCTCAAATGAAAAGAAAAGGGTGACGGTAATTTTATTACAGTAACCTTTTTCCTTACAATGCCCCGTGATATTTACCTCACATAGGAGAAGAAAAAATAGCTCACATATCAGAGTAAGAGCACATTGCACAGTACAAACTAACACTGGAAAAATTGCCACTGTAATTGTTGGCATTTGTATAACAGCAGTAATAACAGAGGAAAGTAATAACAGGGGGTAGTGCGGCTGCAGAACAATGTCTGTGATAACATGTTAATCCTGCATAAAACTAGGAATGCAATTTAAGAGGTAGTGGGAGCATAAAATCAGCACATTTGGTAATACAAGGCTGCCGCCACTGTGAGTGTGTAGTCAGCAGAGCATCATTTACAGCCAGCCTGCTGACAAAGGGATGTGGTAAGGAGAATAATGATGAAGACTGCAGCCACAGGGATGAGGCTCTGTCTGAAGTAACTGGTACAGACGAAAAGTAGTCACACAGTGGCTACTGTTACATGGAAGTACTGAATAAGAGAGCCTAAAGTGACACTATGCATACTCACAGCCTCATCTATTTATAAAAGGCACACAGTGATGACATCATAACTTGGGGGATATAAAGAGTGATTTGGCAGTTAAATCATCATTAGGTGCCCAGTGACACTCTTTCCCGGTTTGAAGCTTGTACATTGTGCTCTCCTTTTGTTTAACTTGCAAAGTCCCTTCAAGACCTATTTAGCAGAGTGTCGATCACATCAGAACAGCAACAAGTTTTAAGCACTTAAAGCAACCACTGGCAATATAAATGTTTTCATACTAAAGATATTAATGGTTTAGTGCCAATATTTAGCATTGTAAAAAAATACACTATATGGACAACAGTATTTGGCCACATCTCTTAATCAACTGAGTTTAGGTGTTTTGTTCAGTCCCATCGCCACAGGGGTACAATATCAATATCACGAACCAGAATGTTTCCTGCCTGACTGCACTGTGCCACCTGTAAAGTCTGATGGAGAGATAATGATATGAGGTTGTTTTTCTGGTTTCTTAGTTCCAGTGAAGGGAAATCTTAATGCCCTAGCTTACCAAGATATTGTGGGAACAGTCTGAGGAAGGCCCTTTTCTATTCCAGAATGACTGTGCCCCAGTGCACAAAGTGAAGTCCACAAAGTCATGGTTGGATGAGTTTGGTGTGAAAGAAGCTGATTCCCCTGCTCAGAGCCCTGACTCCACTGAACACCTTCGGGATGAACTAGAATGGAGACCATAATCTCATCCAACATCTGTGTCTGACCTTGCAAATGCTCTACTGAATGAATGGGCAAAAATTCCCACCTAAAGACTTCAAAATCTTGTAGAAAGCCTTCCCAGAATTGCTACAAAGGGGGACCAACTCTATATTGATGCCTATATATTTAAAATGGCATGTCATCAAATTTCCTGTAGTGTAGGTGGAACACAGTATTTTTGTCCACAGATCTGATGAGCAGCAATGGCTACAGTTTAGTCCACTCAGTCTTTTTAGTCAAAGAAAAAAACTCTAGGATGGCTGTCTATAAAAGAAGTTCAACAGAGAGCAACTTCAAACAGTTTTTATTTTATGAAGCTGTGGTCAGGAAATAACCTTTTCGATAAGATCAGCCCAGAATGTTGGAAATCAGTGCTTATGCTCTGTCTGTTGTGTTACAGTTATTTGTGTGTTTGCTCACTGGGACATTTGGTAGCAAGAAATAAAGCCTAGAGAAGTCAGAAGTCAGAGTCACTTCAGAGCAGTCAGCAGTTAACATCTTAAACAGAAACACAGCCTTGATGATAACTTCACTGCAGAGACTTTAAACCACACCCAGTCTTGTCAGTTGTCATCCTCTGGGACACATTAGCAAAGTTTATGTCTGACTACGTACAGGAGGAATGTTATGAACCAAATAAAAAGAGTACCAAATATGCATATGTAAACACCTTAGGGTAGAATTAGGAAAAATAACTCATAAATATTTACTATTAGAGATCCAGAACAATGAGGCTCAGAAATTGCTGTAAATAAAATTATATTTCTGGCAAGTTTGGCCATGCCTTTGTACATAAATCAATAATTCCAAACTGGGAACTAGGCAACATCTTGGACAGGGTTGATAATGATGGGACATTTTTTACTGCATAATCTAGCAGACTGCATATAACACTAAGATTCAGGCCTGTTTGATGTGCCAAATAGAAGTGTGTGTGTGTGTGTGTATATATATATGTGTGTGTGTGTGTGTGTGTGTGTGTGTGTATATATATATATATGTATGTATGTATATATATATAATGTGCCTCTGCAGGAAATCTCTTCCGGAGTTCTGCTTACCCATCTGTCCCAATATACTCTTCGTAGTAAAGCCCCAGATTTTAAATCTTCATGAGATCAATTTTCTGATTTAGTAGCTTGAGTAGACAGCAGCTTACCAAAGTCATACACAGCTCCCTTTAAGCTTTCATCTTACCCAGTTTGGCCATGCAGTGTGTAGGGTGCTCCTACACTGTAGGATTGTTTTTTTTCCTTTAGAGGGATTAAAAAAAGAATAGCAAAATTCATTAACATAAAAGAAAACCAAAGTAAAACCAGGATAAGTTCCCAGTTAAACGTGTTTTAAGAGAAGATTTAAATGGCACTGATTCATCCAGCCTGATTTCCCTTGGCAGGTTGTTCCAGACCCTCGGGGCCTTGACTGCATATGCATACATGAGCGTATGTGTCCTGTTTAAGGAAATATGTCAATTCACCACTATAGATAGACATTTTAAAAATATTTTCTGTTTTTGATGCTTTACAGACGTACCTTCTAGCCAGTGGTTTTCTCACATTTTCAGGGCAAGCCAAAACTTTGAGGAGCATCTTTATCTAGTGTGGTGCAGTGGTCAGAATTATTGCCTAACAGTAAGGAAATCCTTGGTTCACATCTGTAGCCTTGCTCGGGACTTTCAGTGTGGAGTCTGCATGTTGTCCATACACCTGCAAAGGTCCTCTTAGGGTGCTTTGGCGTCCATCCACAGTCCAAAGACGTGTGTAAATTAGTGAACCTAAACTGTCCAAAGGTGTAAATGTGAGTTTGACAAGTGAGCAGTCGAAGGTTTTCTGTCTCTCTGTGTTAGCCCTGTGATAGATTGGTGACCTGTCCAGGATGTGCTTGTCTTGCCCTATGACATTATATTTTTAAAATCAAATTGCGTACTGGAAGAGAGTAGTAGGGAGTTTGAGACCCCTTTTTATGGAGCTTGCTTTGTGCACTGGGGCACAGTCATGCTAGAACAGAAAAGGGTCATTAAGTTGGAATGATAGAATCGTCCAAATTGTCTTGGAAAGACACTGGAACTTAGGGGCCCAGGCCAACTCCAGGAAAAAGAACCCCATAGCATTATCTTTCCATCAAACTTTATAGTTGGCACGATGCAGTCAGGCAGGTAACATTCTCTTAGCATTTGCCAAACCTACGCTCCTATCAGACTGCCTGAAATAGGCACGATATGTTTCCACTGCTGCAGAGTCCAGTGGTGGCATGTCTCACATCACCCAGCACATAGTGTCGTCAGGCTTGTATGCAGCTGCTGTTCCAAAGAAGCCCGTGCTATGAAGCTCCTGGCAGTTTTTGTGCTGATGTTAATGTCTGCAGAGGTTTGGAACACTGCAGTCATTGAGTCAGCAAGGCCATTTTCACATACTACATGCCTCAGCACTCATTAACCCCACTTTGTAACGTTTTGTAGCTGTGGTTTTCCACTTTTCAATAATACCACTTACAGTTGATGGTGGAATACTGACTTCCCTCATACCAACTAACTTGTAATGATGGCGTCCTATTGCAGTACCGTTTATGAGTTCAGTGAGCTCTTCAGAATGACCCATTCTTTCACAAATATTTGTAAAGGCAGTCTCTGCATGGACAGGTGCTTGATTTTATACAGTTGCAGCAACAGGACTGAATAAAACCAATGAATTCAGTTATTCGGAGGTGTGACCCTATACTTTTGTCCACATAGTATAGTAGGACACCTTCAGTTTTGCCTCTGCTCCACTATCACATACCTTGCCTCCATCGCCTTATTAAGCACCTTTGCATAATCCAACAAACAATCTTGCTGTCTTTAGTTCAGGCTTAGCAGTTCCTTGAAATGAACCAGGTTTCTTTCAGAAGGAATCTTGTGTTTAAAGTTGCCCCTCTGGCCTTCCCATCACTGTGTTAGAATCAGCCAACATGATGCTGAAGTCATGAGATAGGTAGCTTTCACAATTTTTTCTGCAAGCATAATTTTTTCCTTTTCGTTTGATAAGGGGCCAGCTGCACTTGTTAGTTTTGATTTGTTCCACACAAGATAGTGATCCAACAAATAGGCAAAACAACCACATGCATGATTAATCAGTCAAAATGTTTATTTCATAATTCAGACCTGTGTCTCATTACTGTGGCTGTTTGTGCTGTGGATTAGTCCTAGGTTCAGTTAAAGGGCAGGGGTAACCATATTTGTTGACCAGTTTCCTGGAGGAAATCCTGTATAGCACGCATCTTCTGACCCAGAGGATAATCCCCTTTCTGGGTGACCTCTCTCTGAGTTCCCATTCACAGATGCTGTATGTTTCTCATTACCGTATTTCACATCCCCACTCCTTATGTAACCTGGAAAACACTCCAGTCTGCCATCATGAAAGATGGCTCAATCCCCTTACTACTGTTCAGATGAGAGGGCATCAAGGAGCAAGGTGGTTACCCGGAGGAGACTGGAGTCTCCTGTGGGTAACCTCCATACTTGAAGGACACTTAAACAAGCATACACAAGCCCATCCTTTGTGGTAGCCATTAATCCCTCTATACCACTGTCATCAGAAACTTAATTCTCATTTCTCTAAAAATAATTTCTTAATTCCCTTCTCCTTATATCACATCATCTCTCCTTCCTGTCCTACATACAAGAAACAGAGGCGGGGATAAGATGCAAGTGAGGACACAAGCAGACGTTTAGAATGAACGAGAAGCTTTTCTAAGCACGTTGCCAAACCCTAGACTAGCCCCTGTGATTGGCAGGTATCATCATTTTACCATTTCATAACTGATTGTATGAAAGGACATGTTTATCTGCAGCACTCCCCTTGTGTTGTCTGCTGCCTGAATCTGTTTTTCAGAGAAGGATTTTAACAAACAATTATGGATTTTCAGGATAATAACCGATATGTGGTCTGAAAATCAAAATCCCATCTTTGCAGCTGGCCACTAATCAGTCGGCCCATTTGGCCAATGCAGGAACAATAAAACCCCGCTGACTCTGTTTAGATGTGAAAGTGGTCTCCTACCCAAAAGCCAACCTCAACTACTGTTTGGCAAAGACTTTTTGCAGAAGTATTTTTTTTTTTGTATATATGAGTGCATGCATTTTTGGGGGGAGAGATGTTTCCAGATGGGGCCACATGCCAGAAGCATAGCATTGGGACTTGACTTTGCTGTGCACCTTTTTTGTCTAGGCTTGGTGTTGGGCATCAACAGCAGAGACCTACAGCTCCCACAGGGTAAATGTATATCATCTGTGTGCATTTTTCACATTTGTGGGAAAAAAACAGTGTTTTAGATCTTGGACTGCCACAGATTCTATTGAAATTTTATCTGAAAATGTCTTATTTACTTAAGCTACCCTTTCTCATGTAAACTTATTTATGTGGTTTTTGAGTGCTAATTAGATTAAGAAATTTATTATAAATACAGAGAAACCTTAAACAGCAATGAAAGAAAATGGGTCAATAATCGCTACATACAATTTAAGGGATCTCCTGCATACACACGCTTGGATATAGATGATCTTATGTAGTTATTAACAACTAATTGGTGTGCCATGATTTGCGGCTGTCAGTTTTAATTACCTCCCACAGGTCCATAATTCTCTATGAAATGCATGATGGGATTCATCAAGTGCCAGCTTTAAGGGTTTCTCACGATGCCATAATATTCAAACTCACAGCTGTCTAAGGTTTAAAATGAGTTTTTTCTTAATATAGACTTCATAAGGTACTCTGCCTGAACTGTATCACATAAGCTCGTACACTTGGCAGACAAGGGAGCAAAGAAAAATTATTTCAGTTTCTTTTCCTTTAATCAAAAAGGATAATACAAGGGCTCAAACTCGCCAATGAGGGAAAAAAATACACACTTTTAAGCTATTTTTTTAAATTTTTTTTTATTTTTTTATGGATCCCTGAACTTATTTCCTGGAAACTTTCCTCCTAAGTTCCTTAATTAGATAGTTCCAAGAAATGACAAGTTCTTTCTTACTTCTTTCCTTACTAATTATAGGGACAATGTTGGTTATTGCAGTTAACAGAGTTAAAAAGAAAAGGTGTTTTAAAGTAGGAGTGCCACCAGCACTGATATTTATACCTTTTGATGCCAAAATTCTGAATTGCAACAGTACTTGCCATATGTGCTGTATTCAGCTCATTTACTTAGGTTGTAATCTAGGGTTGGGCAGTATACTCCATAGTCCAGTTACTCTGCTGCCAATAACTGATAGCATTGCCTCTGGGCAAGAGAGTAACATGCACCTATTAGGATAGTGGCCATCCACCTTCTGTAACCCAAATGATAAACTCAGCAGGGCGGGTGAGAACTGCACGCACCAGGAGTGTCTCATTTCCAACATGAAGAGGCTTTTACATGTTGACAGACAACAATAAATGATTTAGCTTTACCGTAATTAACACTAGTGGATGGAAAGCTGCTCAGTACCTAAAGTAATAAAAAAAATCAAATCACATTTAATGTCTCTTGTTTTACCTGAGACCTATAGCTCTACTATAGCATCCAGTTTTCTGTTGTCTGTGTAAAATGGCTGACCTGTCCTCCGCTCTTCACCGTGCGCCTCCCTGCACACTATAAGTTTTTCACTGACAAAAAATTCCCGATTGGTGGGGAAAAGTTACGTGGTCATGTTACGCTCTTATTTAAAAGTCAATCCAGCAGTCAGCAATGACCCCCTCTTGTTTATTTTGGCATTTGATGATTACTGTTGATCAATGTAGCCGCTCCATAATTACGCAGGTTAACGTCAAAGGATGCTGAAGTCCGAGCATGAACTGTATGTGTGCACCCAGGCACGCCTGAAAACGTGTGTGTGCATCAGTAACCTGTGTGCCTGCAAGCCATGGACAGACATATTTGCCAATTAGTGCCAAGTAACGGACTAATAAAATATTACAACTTCACTGACTAAACCTAATGCGCAAACTTCATGGATGGAAACCTTGTGGCGCCTTAGAGTTTCTAGTAGATGCTCCATACATTACTGAATCCAACACTTTAAGAGGAACTGTGAGATCACCGAGCACCTGGGGAGCCATTTGCAAATGTGATGACATTGTGAACATGTTTAATTTTTTAAGACCACAACAATGCTGCAATCTTATTGGCTTCTTATACAAAATTTTAATTGCACAATTATATATCATCAGAGAGCCCTGATTGTTGTGGATGCTGCCTGTGTCCAAGAGCACAATAGTTTAAATGAGGGAAAAAATCATGAAGTTAATAGAAGTTTTTGCAGCGTGAAATGTCAGACTCTAAGATTACATGTATGCAAGTTTGCATTTGCAAACTTGGTGATCTTTTTATCTGTTTAAATTTTACATTAATCTTGAGCTTTAACTTGCTGGCTTCTTTTGAAGACTAGCCACTCGAAGAAAAGCAAACTGACTCTCTCCTCAATGTTGACAGTGAGACTTGAGTTTTCACACCATGCAGCTATGACCCTTAAATGATGTGACAGCTGAGAGGAAACAGATTAAACAGTTCTACTAGATATGTATATCACTGTATCATCAGCATACATCTGAGAACCTGCTCTAACATAAAACTGTGGTAGGTCATTTAGATATAAACTAAAGAGAAGTGACCCAAGAACAAACTCCTGTTTGAACAGGATTTTGCATTATTGATGACACCACACTATTCATGGTGAGAAAGATGAGATTTAAACCATTATAAGGTTTTCCCAGAAATAAATTGAAAGTTTTTTTAGTAAGAATTTTGTAATTTAATGTCAAATGCCTTTTTAAGATCCGGAAACACTGCCCCAACCACTTCACCTTTTTTAAGATTTATTTTTGGGTTTTTTGCCTTTATTATTAGGCAGGACAGTATAAAATAACAGGAAAGTGGGGAAAGGGCAAGGGTGAGTGACATGCAGGAAGTGGTCTGAGGCGGCAGACTTGAACCCAGGCACTTGCAGGAAGACCATAGCCTCTGGAACATGCATTGCTTGCACAACCAGCTATTGTGGCACTGACCTCACCTTTATCTAATGGTGATTTGAGTTGTTCAGTCTAGAAGCAAGTGACAGTCTCTGTGGAGTAATGATGGCAAAAGCCAAACGGTAGTTGATGCAATACTAGCTGGCCTATAATTTTATGCCGGATCATTTGCTCCTGATTTAAAATTTGGTATCACCCGTGCTTGCTACTGTTTATTAGGAAAATTCCGACAGTTGATGAAAAGGTTAAAGAGATGCATGAGAGGGTCTACCGAAATATTTTTATGTCTTTAAGAAGGCAGTATTTAAATTAAAAAAAAAAAAAAAAAAAAAAAAAAAAAATTTT
>VUQH01033268.1:0-13039 GCA_015106775.1 Etroplus canarensis | reverse complement strand
ACCTTCTGGAGGTGCAGGTCTGTGGTGCAGAGGGTGAAGAGAAAGAGAAGGAGAACAGCTGCAGGGCTCCGGTGCTGCTGATGCAGACACACGTACTGTGGTCTGCCAGGCAGGCAGTCAATAATCCAGGCCACAAGGGAGGCCTCCACCTGCATCGCTGACATAGACTTAGGTGAGCTAAGATGAAAATTAGGGGTGCTTGAACACCCCTGAAAGGGCTCTGAACTCACCAGCGATGATCAGTCTATGTCACCAGCTTCTTAACACGAGGAGTAAAAAAGAAAACGAGAGAATGTTATCACACGCGTGGTGCTGCATATTCTCCTCTACTTTCTGAGAGTATACAGAAACGCCAGAAAGTAAAACCTAAAGAACTGCCGCCCCAACCTAAGAAAAAAAAAAAATCAGCAAAAATACAGACCGTTCATGACACAGACTTTGTCCTTGAACCACACTGGCTGTTATTCAGCTACAGTGTTTTTAATCGTTCACGTCACGTCAAGCGGGTTTCTTGAGCATGACAATGAGGTCTTAGCGCTCGAACAGTCACCACATCTCAGTCCAGCAGAGCACCTTCAGGACGTGGTGGAGCGGGAGCTGGACGTTCATCTGGCAAATCTGCAGCAGGTGCGTGACTCTGTGATGTCAATAAGGCCCAAAAGCTCTGAGGAACGTTTCCAGTGCCTCGGGGGCGGCAATGACTCAGCGCGTCGGAGGACTCGCCGCTGAGGGCCGCCGGCTCGAGACCCACCCGGACCTGGACCCGGTGGCCGTCCAACACCTGCCAGTTCAAGACCCTGCCCTGGACCCAGATGTGTGGAGGTGGATCAGAGGCCGGAGAGACGTCGGCTCGATCCCCGAGCATTGCCGAGGTGCCCTCGAGCAAGGCACCGTACCCCATACATTGCTCCCTGGCACCTGCAATGGGCAGCCTTGCTCGCTGACCTCTGTGCATTCTATAGATAGGAGCGTCGGTGGTTTGAATTCCCCTGCTGGGGATTAATAAAGTTGTTTGTTGTTTTTTTGTTTTGTTTATCTGCCATGAAGAGAACGTAGGCAGTTCTAAAGCAAATGGGAGTCCAGCTCAGTAACTAATGAAGGGGCTGGTGAGAACGTACAGGGCTTTTCTGCAGTAACTGAGCACTCCAAACATTCATTCAGCGTTTTATTCTATCAATAATGTGCTTTCTAATAATCACACACACTCTGATGGCTGCATCAGGAACAATCTGAAGTTCAGCGTATTGCCCAAGGACACTTCAGCATGTAGACTGGAGGAGAGAGGGATCGAGCTACTGACGACCAGTGCTCAAACTTTGCCATGATTAAAATATATGTACATTTTCTTATTTTGTTGTTTATCTACATTTTTAAAAAGGACTAGTTTCTTACAATAATAAAAACATAAATACAAACATTTCCAACAAACCGCCAGCAACGGCTTTTTTTAGTTAGTTAGAAGTTACTGGGGTTCATCACACAGAGATCTGGATGTTTCTCAGGAACTTTAATCATCCCTGAAGGAAAACTGCTTTGAAGCAATTGCTCCAAAATGTGAAAATTGCAAAATTATTCATGGACGCACAAAAACCCCCCACAAGAATACAAGACGGCAAGTGGAATGCGGTGAGAGTGGGGACTTTCATGCAAGCAGATCATTGTCCACATTAACTGCATCAGTTTCATCCTCCACTGTTTCTTTTTAGTGCCTCTTACTGTTCCAGCCGTTTGTTGCCCTGTCCTAACTTTTTTGAGCCGTGTTGCTGCCGTCAAATTGAAGATGAGCTATAAGTAATGAAATGTCTCACTTTCAACATTTGATATGTTTCCTGTGTTCTCTTGTGAATAAAATATTGGTTTGTGAGATTTCCCAGTCATAGCACTGTGTTTATATTTCACACAGCGTCCCGACCTTTTTGGTTCTTCTTCTTCTTCTCTGTCTGGTACTCGTACCGACGGATGCACCGGGGAGAATTTGGGGTTCAGTATCACGCCCAGACAGCCTGACCTCCTGAGCTACAGTAAAAAAATCGCCTCACAGAGGGGCCCTGTGTCAAAGTGCCAACAAGTGCATTGTTGTTTCTTTCTATCGTGTCCACATGCTGTGTTTTCCCTAATAAAGTGATATCAGCGCGCCACAAACTGACAAGGGCTTCAGCAGAACTCCATTAGAGAGCTACTGATCTTAAGAATCAGTAGGAACCCTGTTATCTACACTGCTTGATGGAAACTCGGACAGGCGGCCAACTGTTGATTACTCTGCCTGGGTCCACCGCCCGGCCACAGTCTTGTGGCTTTTGCATTCATTCAGAGATATTTGTCATCTATTTTTAAAGCTATTTTGAAGCTGAAGACTTGATCACAGTGACAACACGGGAAGCAGTATAATAACGGATTACAATTTGGACAGCCAGAGCCTCCTAACTCATGTTAGGCAGCAGAACGCCCCATTACACTCTCTGTCTTCCCAGAGGCTTCTCCTCTGATTGGTCCACACTGTCCTATCTGCCGCCATGACGATGGCCATAAAACGGATGTCCTTCATAACCTGTTATGGATTGTCCCCCTGTCCACCTACCAAAAAGACTACAGTTTATGCTTTGTGTGTCTATAAGCAGATGATCTGTTGGTGCTGAAAAAGCAAGTTTTAAGCTGTTTTGTTGAAGTGGCTTGAAGGTTGTTAATTTAACACCAAGTTCAAAAGATTAGTTCTAAAGCTGGTTTGGGTTGTAATCATAGCAACCTGCAACTTGTTCCAGACTATGCCAGCAACTGCAGCCTCCTCCTCGCAGTTGCTACAGCGACTCTGTGAGTCAGTCTGGTCATGTGGACGTGATGCCCCGAGTGTCAGTGCTGCTGTCAGAGTGAGTGCAAAGCTACTTCTCCAGTGGTCCAGAAATGATGCTAATCTGCCCCCCCCCAGAGCTCCGTCCCTGTCGATTTAATTATCAACACCGCTTGGAAGAAGGAAGTACGGTGGAGCAGCGGTTGGCGCCGACAGCTCACGGCAGCAAGGTTGTGGGGGTCAAACCTGCTGTTCGTCTGGGGCCTTCTTGCGTGGAGTTTGCAGGCTCTCCCTGCGGATAGTTTTTCTGAGGATTCCCCTTCTTAGCGATCCTAGCTGGGACGTGAGCATGAATGGCTGCCGAAGTCTCTGCAACCGGGAATAGCTCTGCTCACTGCAGAAAGGTCATGTGACTGATGTGGTGTGTTTTTTTTACTTGGCCCAACTTAGAAATGATAAATGTTTGGATGTAGGAATGTTTTGGAAGGATTTTTTTTAATCCTTGCAAGATCGTTTGCATCTATTTCACCTCAAATTAAAAAGAGAAAAAAAAAAGAAAAATTGCAAAATATTGTCCTAATGTTTACTAATCTCTCTGGCACGGTGTGGAGGGACTCTGCAGTCTTGGCAGGGATGTGTAGTCTCGGACTGCTTGTGTTGGATGAACAGTTTGGAAAACTCATGGAATTTTGGGGGAACTGCTTCATTTAAAGGCCGAGTTGCAGGTCAGCCAAACCTATCAGACTAAAATTTAAGTTAATTTTTTACTTTTGTGTGACACTGACAAAACATGAAGTGTTTGTGATTTTTTTTTTTTTTTTTTTTTTTAAAAAATTAATTAATTTATTTTTTAAAAAATCAAACCTAATAGACATCACCATTCCTCCGTGGGCCAGCTCCCACTCACAGACCAGTGAGAAGCTCCCTGAACAGACTTCCAGGAACCGAGGCTCATCCACCACAGAGAGGCGGTCACTGGCACTGTTGCTCCATGTGGGACTCATCGTTCATGCTGGTTCATCTGTAAGATCAGAGGAGACGGATACCTTCTGAAGACGCAATGCAGCAGTTTCTGTCAGCAGCGCGTCACAGCTCGAGGTGTGCATGCACACATGAGTGGATTTTCTGGGCGAAAAAGAAAAGGAGTTTTATTTCTGCGCTGGTCAGTCTCAAAAAAAAAAAATAAATAAAAGATTCCATTAAAAACAAACAGAAAACTGTCAGCAATTTTAATATGGAAAAAGTTTCAAATATTTGCTGGGTCTAACTTCAGGGTGAGAATTTTTGGTTTTACATTGCTGATAAAAAACAAGGCCACCGTGAGGTTGTGTATCTTCTTAAACCTAAACAAACTCACCGTTTCCTGTTCGTTAAAATTAAAAACAACAAAATTCATCATGAAGTGGGCAACGTTTCAGTCAACACCAGAGTAAATTGTACTGAAAGGTGAGTACCAAATAATCAGCGAAACACAAAGACGACGACCGCAGTGACCATGTGTCAAATGAAAAAGGACATTTTCACAGGACTCTACGCAGTCTTGTGAAGCACACCCCATGATCCAATGGCTTGTAAAGACAATTAACTTGAAGTAATCATTTTCTCTATGACTTTATCAGTTCCATCATGGAGGAAAAATTCTGGCCCACTCTTACAACACTGCTTCAAGGAACTGACGTGTGCAGGCATTCCTTTATGCACAGCTCTCTTTAGGTCCTGCCACAGCATTTCAGTGGATTGAGCTCTGGACTTTACCTGGGCCATTGTAACACTTGGATTATTACTCTTAATTTTTTCAGCTGTTCTGCTGCAGATTTGCTGCCTGTCCTGTTGCATGCGCCAGTTTGGTCCAAGCTTTAGCGACCAGACGGACGGTCTCACATTTGACTCTAGAACTGTCTTCTCTCTCCCTTAGTCTGTGTCTCTCTCGTTTGCTCTCCTTTCTCTCTTCTCTCTCCCCCCACCCCAAACCGGTCGGGGCAGATGGCTGCCCCTCCCTGAGCTTGATTCTGCCAAAGGTCTCTTCTTGTTAAAAGGGAGTTCTTCCTTCCCACATTTGCCAAGTGCTTGGTCATAGAGAATGGTCTGATTGTTGGGGTTTTCTCTCTAATACTGCAGGGTCTTTACAGTGTAGAGCACTTTAAGGTGACTTTTGTTGTGAAGTGGTGTTATATAAATTAAACTGAAACAGAATACTTTCCGTACACAGAGGAGTTCATGGTTGACTCAATGACTACAGGGTGCCCAGGGCCTGTGGCTGCCAAGCAGGCCATTGACAGCTGGCACAAGGAATTTGCGCTGATATGCTGCGTTTGGTTTTTGTCAAACATAGCACTGTGCAGTCATGGCCTTCCGTCTCTCCAAAAGACACTGCTCTGAATGTCTCGTAATTTGTTCACATGCAACATCGCAAACCTAAGCTGTGCTATGATGCAAAGCCTTTCTTCTGGCAACCCTTCCAACCAAGCCACACTTGTTCCGTGTTTTTCTAACTGTACTGTGATGATCGCTAACATGCTAACTGAGGCCTGTAGAGCCTGAGATGTAGCTCTTGGGTATTTTGCAGTTTCTCTGAACCCTGCACAGTCTAACATTTGGGTGACTTTGGTGGGACGTCCACTCCTGGGAAGACTGTGGGGTTGCACACACACCAGAATGCTCCAGAACAGCAAACTGCCAAAGCTTTTTGCTTTTTAACAGCGGTCACACTGGCTAAGCTCAATTAATCAAGTGCATTTTATTAGTTAACACAGTTAACAGTTAGTCCAAAGATATGCACGTTACGCTCATTGGAGATATAGAGGTCTACATGTCAAAATGATGGTACAACTTTTGGTCACCTGAGGAGGAAAATAGGGCTGTACGTCCTAAAGCCTGTCTTTCACAGTGCCATGGTGTGGCTTGCTATGGAGCTCCTCTCTTGTTTCTCCTGTAGTTTGTTTGTCTGTTAAACAGAAGTTCTTCCTCCCCACTTTTGCCAAGTGCTCAGAGAAGATCGTCCGACTGTTAGGGTTCTCTCTCTAGTATTGATCATTCATTATATCTTGAGACGCCTTGTAGTAAACTGATGCAATATGAACTGAACTGCATCTGAGCATTCCAGGTGTGGCACCGGTTGTGGCCAGTTTCTGGTCGAGTCACCCTTCACCTTTTGGGTCAGGCCATTATCTGGCTGATATCATGTGTTCTTAACACAGCTTGTACCAGTCCAGCACTGTCATCAGCCGTTTGTTTGCTCAGCTGCCATGCAACCATATAAGATTAAACTTTCCAATCACTTTAAGGACTTGTCATCCATGTTTGCTTAGCTTTCCAGGGCAAGCAAGAAAACAGACCATTTGCCAAGGGTGTGCTGCCGGGTTCAACCTTTAATCAAACGTGGATGAGAATTCCTAAAAGTGCTGGGAATAATGGAAAGTTTCAACATCTCCTGGAGCAAGCGGACCGTGATTGGGGATTGTGTGACTATGACTGTGTATCAGAGGTCAGAAAAGGACTGAAATATTATATTTAAGTGAAACCAATCACGTTGAAAGAGTAATAATTATCTGTGTATAAATGTTTAATCATATGCATATCCATCCAAGCATGTCTCATCCTGAGTGCTGATTATGGTTTTATCTGTGAATCCCATTTAAGAGGATTTCTCAGCAATGCAAAGCTGTGCTTCAACACCCCTAACTCCCCTTTTGTTGTTGAAGAAGTGGAGCTGAACAGCAACAGTTCCAAGAAATGGTTCTGATTCTTATTACAGTGTATTTAAAGGTCTTCATCCACACTTTTGTTGATGTTGGACTTGAACCAGGTCTGCAGGCTAGAGCAAATTACTGGGGAGCTTACAGGACACAGCGAATCTAAAATGTCCACACAAAAAGGGCAAATAAAAATTCTAGGGAATATATATTTGACTGTCAAGATGGCGAGCAGATTTCTAGTGAACCTCCAGATCGCTAAAGTAAGTCTGGGATAAATTTAAAGTCGAAATCTCATAAAAGACGACGCTCACAAGCCTCTTGTAAAAAAGTATTGCCCCTACCACCACCTGGGGCCAAGAAAATGATGTGTGTGGACAGCAGTTGAAGACTTAACAACTCATGTTTGGTAACTTTATTGTTTTTTGGTTTTTTTTTTTTCGTTTTTAATATGCTCAGGAACAACCAGCAGAGGTTTAAAAGACTGTGTTAACATGCGCAGCACAACCACATACATGTTCACAAGTCACAATGCAAAGGGCCAACACACATAAAGGGGGGAAAGGGAAAGAGGTGACAGCACAAATTATTACCATAAAACAGATTAACATAAAGCATTTGCATCTCTGCTGTTTACAAAAGTGTGGCTCTTCTGTTTATCATTTGGCATTAATACAGTTATATTAGACAAACAGCACAGTGCATTTGTATGATAAATATGTAACATCTGCTACTGATTAACGTACACCTATTCTGCTCATTTCCAGCTCCATATTTTAGTAGCGTTGCGTCATTCACAGTTCAAAATTATGTTATTTAGTCCGTACTGGACTGTGGTGCAGCTCCTCAGTTCATCTTCTTTTTAACTCCCTTCAAACCAGTTGTCTTCTGATTGGCTGACCCCTTGGAAATAAAAGATTTGAACAGCAGGTGGCAGGGCTGCTGTGCTCACAGATGACCATATTGGGGCTATCCTTTCTCTCTGACATCATAGAGAGCCAAGAGCAGAAAAAGCTGTCTGAAACTGCGTGCGTCTAGAGCAGTCTGAAGCCTCAGCTTTTGGTTCACAGGAAATACTTGGTGATACGCTGACCTCATCATGGAAGTTTAATACGAACATCCACCACGGGAACAGGATATATGAGACAAACAAAAAGGAAAAGCATAATGGGTCCCCTTTAAAATAGTTTGATAACGTAGTCATTGTAACAGTTTTCCGAGCAATAACTGACTTTTTTTTAGACTTTTCGTGTACCATCTTGTTAAATCAAAATATTTTTCTTTCTGGACAAAATCAGCATGTCTCAACCAGAACGTCGGTGACATGGTTTACTCATCCAGCTCATGATCCATCACATCTCACAGGTCTGAAGAGCAGAGAGAAAGTGATAACTTCTCTTGTCACTGGCTGGCTGTATTGCACAAACTAAGCAGAAATTCAATCCATCAAGATCTCAAGGAGGCTCACATCCAGGGAAAAGTCATCTTGTTCACCACTAAATGAAAGTGTTTGACTTCAGGAGTACTCTGACTACGTGGATAGTAGTAACTACGGCCATGAAAAGCATGAAAATAACACGAGCTTGTCATGGCATTGGCCATGTTAGTGACTCGAGTGAACCAACAGCACCACCCCCTCTATGATCATCACCATCTAACAGAACACAAGTGGTATGCAACATGTGTGGCAAGGCAATGTGTCACGCTATCACAGCACTATGAGCGGTAAGTCTTCCATCTAAAAGAAGAGAACCATGGAAAATCTGCCAGTTCGACAGGAGCAGTGACAGAATGTTACGAACTGACCTTCAAGTTGTCCACTAGTAAAAAAGGGAAGTCATGCGGTCATGCTGGCGAATCAGGTTATTGCTCCATGACTGCCCGCCAGGACCTGATGCTAAGCCTGTGCCCCGACCTAGCTTAAAACAAAAAATATGACCCTGACCTTGAGCAAAGCTTGGGTGAAGACCCATTAGGTCATCATTGTGTGCGAGTTTGATTAAATTCTGACCAATACTGTAAGAGGAGCAGTGATTCTTGTGAACTGGTGGGACGGACAACGGCTGCATGACCTCATCGATCCTTCAATGAGATTAACACTACTGAATGAGGGACTGCACTGACTTAGCGCCTTGAGACGACTTTTGCTGTGAATTGGCGCTGAACAAATAAAAACTGAATAAAACTGAGTTGAACTCTCAGAGGTTGGTGTTGCACACACATACTAACCAGCCTCACTCATAATTCCTTTTCTTATACGTACCGAATCACAGGTTGTGTGTGAATCTTACGCTTCTCACAGCCAGAAACAACACAAAAATTGTCTTGTATTTCTTGTTCTGACATACAATCTTCCGATGCCATGACGTTCTGTTTTAGTGAGACACGTTGATTTTGTGAAATAAGAAAGTACCATGTCGCAACATGTAAAATGCCAGATGGCTATAGCATGACAAAGTTTTGTTTCTGTTTCACATATACAAAATTCCTTCATCAGCATAAGTGAGCACAAATATTCCATCACAGCTATTAACATGTTCAACATTTAGCAGAATTTGAGATGATTAAAAAAAATAAAAAGTGTGTTACGGGTTTCACTAGAGAGCTGCAACTGGGTCCTTATGTTCTGCTAAGGCATGGTCAGAGGCAGAACCAAACTCCATCAATTCACATTGTAAGGCAGAATCAATAGGGGGAAAAAAGCAGTTCATGGGAGGGGACTGTCCTCTCGGACAGCACTGGCACATCTGTCATGACTTCATGGGCACAAGTCTTTATTTAGCATGTCAAGCAAATAAATACATTTATAAATACACTGAATAACAAGTTAATAACACAAAAAGGACACACAGGAAATTAAGACAAGGCTGAGACCACTTCACTAAAACATGGGTGCAAACCACTGGAAAGATAGGAAGATTCAAATCTCAGTTTTTAACCAGGAATGTACAGTTTGCAACCTTTCTTAAAAGCCCACATGGCTTCAGAGAGTATGTAGATTCATTTTTAAGACACATTTGTTGTTGTGCTGTTCAACTTAAGCTTCAACAAGACTTTCAACTCTGTGCTTGTAACATACTTGATAAGGATATTTTTGAAACTGTAACGTTTTCTATGTACTGTCACTGCCAAGGCATTGAGATTCTAAGGCAGCCTGTTGAAAGTGCCAAAACCTTCTACAGGTATGACTACATGGTCCTCGGGCAGCCAAAGTAAAGGAATATAAGCTGGCTCAACACAACAGATGTGTTTCCACAACAGCAACCAGAACATCAGTGATGTAGCAGCTCATCTGGTTCATGGGTCTAAACAATTCACATGTTAATGTAATTTGTGAAGTACAGAAAGTACAGAAAGAAAGCGATAAGCTTTGTTATCGCAGTCGACATATCCAGGACAACGGCTCTAGTTCTTGACCAGCCCCAACATGGCTTAAAGGCTCATTTACAGTACTGCGTTGGCAGCACGGAGGGAGCTATGGACAGGCAATCTACATGTTGTAGCCCTTTACTGTCAGAAGGGGGCAGTGTCACAAATAACAGATCTGTGGGCTACTCTTGTTTGCTGTTGCTGGTCCTTCAGCCAGCCGTGGCAAAGATCGGAGTAATAACAAAGAGCTGAAGTATTTAAACAAATGTAAAGTATCTTGATATTTGAAACACTGACGCTGATCAGGTACAACAGGAAAACCACTGAATGGTGATACATCAGTGTACAAAACTGATCAGCTTGTTGTAGTGCAATGTTCTGCTGGGAAACTGTGGTCCTGGCATTCATCTGGATATTACTTTGACATGTAACGCCCATTAACCATTGCTGTAAACAAGCTCATCCCCAGTGGCAACAGCACTCTCTCAGCAGGACAACACCAGACCCAAGAGCCCAAAACACTGAACCAGCTTCTAAACTCCACAATTCTCCTCCCAGCTTGACTGAACATCTGCAGTATGCCAGGAACCCACAAAACCCAAAGCATCTGCAGCCAGACACCACAGGAAAGCCCCACAGGTCCAGTGCCCATGTTCCTGATGAATTACAGCTGTTTTGGTGGCAGGCAGGGGAGCTGCACATTATTAGTTGGTTTTAATGTTGTGGCTGATTGGTGTAACTTCTTAGCTGCTTTACAAAAAGTTGGGACACTAAGCAAAATGCAAAAGTGCAATGTAAACATGACATTGGGGAATTTTTGTTCCACTACAGAGATAAAAATAGAGGCAACTGACATAACATCTAACATCTTCTTCTGATGGCACCGACTAGGGAATTAGCACAATGAGGTCGAGGTTGGAAAGTTTGTGCCACTTGTGGATGGAAACCTAGCTAACGTGAGGAACGTGATGAGTTGCTGTAGATTAGCTGACTGGATTTTTATTATCACCAGTGTTAACTGAATGAATGCTTTAGGATATTGCAGATTTTCTCCATACAGAAATACAGATGGAGGTGTCTTGTCTAGTCCAGGGTAAAGAGCTACATAAACATTACAAGACATGATTATACCTTCAATAAATATTATTAAACTGTATTTACAATTTGAGTGTGTGCAGACCACGGACTGTAATATAAAAGATGGATGCAGCCTCCATGATGTAAACAATTGTAAAGCCTGAAGATAAGAGCTTTTCCATCTCCATCTTTTGAAACTAGGCGTGACAGCTGACTAAAGGCTACCGTGGTACTACGCTTGTGTCCATTTGAGCAGGTATTTGCCTACGCAGAAGGGTATGCAAAGTGCACAGCCCTCAAAAAAATCAACAGTATGTACCTTGCTGTCGATGATGGTGCGCGTAGGTCAAATGTTGACTGGTTGAAAAGTAGGCCAGAACAGAAACGGGAGCAACGGTATAGCAGGTGAAGCATGAAAAATCATAAAAGATTTTTAGAAAACGCATGGACATTGGCTGCAATAGATACTTTTCATTATTTTTAACATGTGGTTTCACTTCAGCTCTTTGTACGCTCTAACTTTGCTCTTAGCTGCAGCAGGAAGAAGGACCAGTAAGTGCACAGGCCAAGAGTAGGTCACAGACTGGCTGTTTGTGACACCGCCCCCTGGTGACAGTAAACAGCTACAATATGCATACAACTGTCTCTGAAGGTGTGAGCAGGCTCTTCACAGAACCATCGTAGTACCATAAATCAGTCATTACAAAACAGGGTGCACTGCATAATCGCCACTGAAAAGGTAGGCCTGCCCTAAAACATACCCTGCTTTATCATTCTTTATAACATAATGGATACAATAATTTATAAAATAAAAATTATGTTGTATTTAATAACACTGTATCTTCATCCCTGCCCTCATTAGTCTTGTATATAAGCGGTTCTTTTTGCCATCTGAGGACTCTACCCCTGCTGGAAACTGAAATTTGCCCAAGTTTAAGGTTTAAGGCACTCCTTTACTTTTTAAGGTTTATTTCTCAGTCAAGAAAGTCAAGTAAAACTTTGATATATAGTCTTCAGAATTTCATTTAGTAACTAAAAAGGACTTAGAACTTGGACTAATCTTTGATACTTCTTCAAACATACTAAGACTGGATAACCCACACGTTAAGATTGGTTTTATCAGCTGGCACAGATATCCCCGTACAAACAATATAGAAAAAATATGTATTTAGATGGAAGCAATGATAAAATTAAAACATCATCACCACAGATGGCTCAAACTAAAAGTTGAATTAGAAAATATAGTACCAACTGTTTAGGAATGTTGGTTAATTAGCAAATTATCAAGCTCTACAACTTAAGCACACACAGACTACAGAAGTTCACCATCTTACAGCAACATATTGGAATGGACCAAAGCCAACACGATTCCTTCCTTCCACCATTCCATCTTTGTGGGGCCCAGCTCCTACATTATGAAGACATTAACTGTGCAGTTAATCCCCTGAGGGGCCTGTTAAAAGAACTGTGATGCATGACCTGTAAAGCCAGTGAAATATCTTCCGGCCATCCCTTCACCACACTTCACTGCACTTGGACACTTACAGGTTAAAACATATCCAGAGACGTGAGCCTTCAGGAAGTCTCAGATTTTGGAATTCTATCTCATAATGTCGGAATCGCATGTGTGGCTCTATACAGATCTGCTGGGATAATGAAAAGATGGGTCAGAAGTGCGTAAATACAGTGATGCTAAATCCCAAGAGCGTGTTGCAAGATTTAAGTTGTAGGCGACAATGCAAATCCTGCTTCACAAGCGTTTTCTACCAAAAAAAACTGTAGAGAGGGATAAAGGCAGAGTGTGAAGACCATCTGAAAGGGGTTAAGTGAAAGCTGGGGTGTTTAGCAGGCAGGAAGAGGCCGGGAGCGGATATCGAAGGAGGCTTTACCGCATGTTTAGATCCGAACAGCACAATGTGAGATCAAACACAAACCAGGTGCTCTCATGTAATCAAATCTGCTTCAAATGTAGTGTGTGTTTAAGTGTGTGTACAGGACACCCTGTTCAAGAGCATCATATGTCACTACATGAACACATAATTAGAGACAGAGTCTGAGAGACCTCAGGAGTTGGGGGGGGGGGGGGGGGGGGGGGGGTGGGGGGGGGGAAGGAAGA
>VUQH01033267.1:0-13022 GCA_015106775.1 Etroplus canarensis | reverse complement strand
CTTGAGGCACATTGGGATGATGGAGCTGCTCAGCGAGATGTTGAAGATGTCAGTGAAGACATCTGCTAGCTGCTCTGCACACTCCCTGAGCACTCTGCCAGGAATGTTGTCTGGTCCGGCAGACTTCCGTGGGTTGACCCTGCACAGAGTTTTCCTCACGTCAGCCGTGGTGAGACAGAGCACCTGGTCATCCGGAGGAGGGATGGATTTCCTTGCTGTTGTGATGTTTTGTGCCTCAAACCGAGTGTAGAAGTCATTCAGCGTGTCTGGGAGGGAGGCGTCACTGTCACAAGCAGATGATGTTGTCCTGTAGCTGGTGATCGCCTGGATGCCCTGCCACATGCGCCGGGAGTCTCTGCTGTTCTGGAAGTGGCCGTGGATTCTCTGGGCATGTGCGCGCTTCGCCTCTCTGATGGCTCGGGACAGTTTGGCCCTGGTCTCGGGACAGTTTGGCCCTGGCCCTCAAACTGTTCTCAGAAAGTTGGAAGCATAGAATTGTCCAAAATATCTTGGTAAGCTGAAGCATTAAGGTTTCCCTTCACTGAAACAAAGGGGCCCAGGTCAGTCCCAGGAACACAAGCCCCTGTGATTCCACTTCACAATAACACCACTTACAATTGACGGTGGAAGAAAAAGAAGGAGGGAAGATTACAGCAGCATGCTGGGATTCAGTGAGCTTAATTAGTTTTGATGTTTGGGTTTACAGTGTAAGTGACGTGATTTGCCCAATATTAGTCAGTCATTTCTGCCATGATGTTGTGGACCTTTTGTCCAGACACGTAACAACAATTGTGAAACCAGGTCTTTCATTTTTTTATTTACATTTTTTTAAATCCTGTCCTCTTATTGAAAATTTCAGTATTTCAAGCTTTGGTCAGTATGACTTTGTGCCTTCTGTATTTGGTTTACATTAACACCCTGGGATAAAATGGGGTCAGGTTGCCAGTCCATCGCAGAGACTCATACAGCCATTTACACCTAGGGGCAATTTAGCATGGCCAGTTAACCTAACCCCTTCGCATGTCTTTTGGAAGGCAGGAAGAAGCCAGAGTACCCACACAAGCCCAGGGAAAACGTGCAAACTCTTTGAATCCACCAGCCCGAGCTGGCCGGCTGGTGCATTCAAACTCAGACCCTCTTGCTGTAAGGTGACAGCGCTAACCACTGCACTACCCTGCCTGGCACAGGCTTCAGCGCCCCCGCAACCCTGAATTGGATAAGCAGAAGGAAATGGATGGATGGAGAGGGGTAAAGTGTGACGTGTCCCTGCCGCTGTGGTGACTGAAAATATGCTTATGATGACTATTACAGTGCCGGTGTAGCAATTTATTTGACAGCAGAAGGAATGTGGGATCACAGTTCTAGAAATGTACATAAAATATTGAAAACCACTCTGTGCAAAGACAGTGTGAAAGTTTCATAGTTGAGAGTCCAGAGCGTCTAAGATGTTCAAGGCAAAACGGCAGCAAGGGGAATAGCTTATTGTTTCTTTTTAGTCTGTCATAAGACAAGAAATGAAGGCCTTTCTGTTGGATCTGGCTCATTTCCTATAACAAACTTCACTGAGGGGAGTTTTGGCCTTGGCCGCTGTTTGTCACCTTGTTGACTCCTCCGGCCTCGGCTTCAATAAGACCAAATGAAATAGTCTGTCTAGAAGAATTACAGCCCCTGAGTCTTGGCTCGATACGAAATGATAAAAAAAAGACACCTCGTAGCGACTCATTTCTTCCTCTCTCTGCTTTCTGCTTTGGGCTTTTAAACCTTTTTGTGAACTTTAAGTACCAGAAGAGTGTCCTGACCTGATAAATCACACTTAGAGAGCAGTCAGTCCTGAAAATACCACCAGGGAACATGGAAGGTATTCATTTTTACTCCATTTCTTTCACTGAAGTTTGCTCTTTTTCTAAACTTTTACTGAAATAAAAGCTGAAATGTGTCGGTTTTGTTCCCGAGTGTTACGCGGCGACCTTCAGAGTTACCTGCAAGTCATTTCTATTTTCTTGCCAAAGGCTGACTCAACACTCACCCTCTTCCTGCCTCCATTATCAGCCAGGCATTCATCTCAATGAAAGCTTCTCTTTGTGTCCCTCTCCCTGAACTGCTGACAGACCCTAATTACTGGTTATTATATCTTGGCTGGTGAATGTAAGACAGCAGTTCTTGGACCTTAATTGGACGAACTCATAAAGGTTTTTGGAGGCACTGGTCGCACACTGTCATCAAAATGTGCTTTGTCAGCGCTCCTAGCTCTGCGCAATCTTAGGCTTCTAATCAAAGACATACTGAACCAAAAACCAGGTGTTTGAGACAAAGGCAACAGAAGATGGTTCACCTGTGGCCCACAGAATGTTGTAGCTTGGGTTGTGAAACTATTTGACCACTGGGGCTCTGGCTAGTCAGCACCAGAGATACAGCTCGTTTAAATGATTCAGACTTAATTAATGTACAGCGGCCGTAACCTGTTGGTTCAGACATGTTGTAACACCTCCTTCCACTGGTTCTATGCCCCTCTCTCTGGCTGTAATGGGAAGTTGCAAATGAGCGAAGTGGAAGGTAAAGCTTTGAGTTGAATCTATGAAGCACCTACGACGAAGGTCACTGACAGGTGAAGTGACAACAGGTGAACAGTTTGTCCTCAGAGTTGATGAGTTAGAAGCAGAAGAACTCAGCAGGCGTAAGGATTTGAGCGAGGTTGACAAGGGCCAAGTTGTGGCGGCGAGAAGACTGGGTCAGAGCATCTCCAAAAGTGTAGCTCTTGTGGAGGGGGGGTCCAGGTCTGCAGAGCTTCTGGCTGGTTCATTGAGACCTGTTCAAATACCAGGTTTTCCTGATGCAGATAACCATTCGCCCCTATGGTCAGTTTAGAACTACAAATTAACCAAACCCTTTGTATGTCTTTGGATTGTGGGATGGCACCAGGATACCCAGAGAGAACCCATGCAAGTACAGGGAGAGCAGGCAACATCAAGCTGACCCCCTGATTGACCTGCTTGATGTGAGGCAACAGTGCTAACCACCACACCACTGTGCTACCCTGCATTAATGTCTGAATGTTACAGTATGTAAAGACTTTAATTAGTACCTCCAGCCCCACACAGCCTGCTAAATAAAAACATAAAGATCTCATTCATGGATGTAACAAAGTGATGAAGTTCATTAACATGGAGATCAGGGTCAGGATGTGGTGAGAAGTAATGTTTGTGTTTTTCTGCATGGCCTACAGGTCAGTTGCAACACACAGACTTCCGGTTTATATGATGGAATAGGTCGAATTTGGAAATATTTCACAACAGCACGGTTATGCTGTGTTAAACCTACCAGACTTTGAAACCTATAGGGTGTCTGGTCATCACAGTGAGCAGATGTAACACCCACTCTTTGTGTGGGTGTATTAATCAAGTGTAGCTGTGGCTCCATGTCCAGAGGCCGGGTGAGGAGGTTAAATGACGAGGTGCATCGATTGTTTCTCACAAACACAAACATCTGATGAGTTTGATGAACGCTATGGTGGGCAGTCGGACCCTGAAACGTCTCCCGTGCCATCTCCAGTGGTCTAACACGCAACAAACATGTTGACTAAGGATGACACATGATAGGGATCATCACTACAGGGACAGTTTCAGTGCAGAGACCCATCCATTCTCATTGAATCAGGAGATCCACCCACACCTACGTTTAGTTTTATGTCACAAACACACATTTTTTTGTGTTTCTGTGTCCTGAGGAGCGACCTTAAATGCCAAGCAACAGATTCACGTTTGGATTAAAAATGATCCAGATTTGATTGTTCACACGCGGTCTGTATTTAGGCAGCTTAACTAGATAAGGGAAAGCAAGCACTCGTACGAGGTGTAAATAATTTGCAAATCACAAGGATGCTAGAGCAGATTTGCAGATGGCCAGGCTTGTATTGTGATTATATGACTCCACCTGTCAGCTAAAATAAGCCCGATACAAGCCGCAGGTTGAAGCTTTAGCAGCAGTGGGAGAAAAAATGGAGCCCTTAGAACCATATCCTTTAACCTGGGATAACCTGGGATGTTAAATTTTAAATTTCATGACAGCACATTTAGAAAAAGACTGAACAAGTGTGACTTGCTTCAAATGGTTGCCAGGAGAAAGCCTCTTTTGTCACAATATGAACATGGCACCACAGCCTGGGTTTGCAAAGTTGCATCTGAACAAAGACTTCTGGAACAATGTCCTTAGGACAGACACGACCATTTGACCATAATGCACAGCGCCACATCTGGAGAAAGCCAAACACCGCATGGGCTCATTTCACAGCCACAGAACCCGGGAACCTTACAGCAACTGAGCCGACCATGAACTCCTCTCATACCAAAGTATTCTAGAGTCAAGTGTGAGGCCCTCTGTCCAACAGCTAAAGTTTAGCCAAAATGGGGTCATGCTAAAAGGACAATGATCAAAATCCAAGCAGCAAATCTAAACAGAATAGATAAAAAAGAATCAATGTGTTGCAATGGCCCAGTCAAAGTCCAGACCTCCAAATGTTGTGGCGGGACCTTGAGAGAACTTTGCATAAATGAACGGCTGCAAACCTTAATGAACTGAAGCAACATTTTAAAGAGTGAAAAAAATTCCTCAACAACCATGTGAGAGACTGATAGTCATACAGAAAACTATTACTTCAAGTTATCGCTGCTGACGGTGCTTCTACAAGCTGTTGTGTCATGAGTATACTTAGTTTTATGACCGCACGGAGTCCTGTGTCCATGTGCCAGTAGCACGGGGCCTGCTAATCAGAAAGGGCGAGCAGTTTGGAGGTAGTTTTTAATTAACCACATTTAACTAGAGTCGAGTGGAACGCTCAGATGCTGATGCTTTCTCTTTGGGCTTCTTACCCTCACACTGTTTAGGATTTGTTGATAAGATGTTGCTGTGTCATCAACCATCTCTACATTTACAGTAAGATCAGGCTTCAAACTTTCCTTTTTGATAAAACCTATAGTTAGGGCTTAGTTATGCTGCAATAGATTTAGGCTGCTGGGGGGCTTCTTATGATGTGCTGGGCATTTCTTCTCCACCCACCTCTTTTCACTCCCCATGCATGTATTTGTTACTGCTCCATGTCATTAAATGTTGTTTTCTCTCTCCCATAGTCTGCGTCTCTCTTTGCTCTCCTTTCTCTCTCCTCTCTCGCCCCTCACCCCCAACCGGTCGAGGCAGATGGCTGCCCCTCCCTGAGCCTGGTTCTGCTGGAGGTCTCTTCCTGTTAAAAGGGAGTTCTTCTTTCCCACAGTCGCTGAGTGCTTGCTCACAGGGGGTCTGATTGTTGGGGTTTTCTCTTTAACACTGTAGGATCTTGACCTTACAGTGTGAAGTGCCTAGAGGTGACTTTTGTTGTGGATTGGCACTAAATAAATACAACTGAACTGAATTGAAAATTAAGCTGGATCAATACATTTATTTTCACCAGTTTCTTCTCAGCTCCAGTCCACGTGTGAGGAGGTGTGCTCACACACTGAGAGCAGCGATGTTGGGAATATGTGGTAAAGACTTTCACAACAAGATAATAACTTATTTATTTTTTAGTCTTATTTGTCCTGATCATGTTGTAGTGTAGTGGTTTACACACTCACCATATAAGTGAAAGGTCCCTGGTTCAATTACAGGCGGGGACACAAGCCTGTCTGACCATGGAGGATTATGTCAGGAAGGGCATCTGGTATAAAACCTCTGCCAAGTTACCAATGTGGATTAATCTGTTGTGGTGTCCCCCTGTGGCAAACACAAGGGAGCAGCCAAAGGTTTAGTTTATTTTCAAAAATAAATAAAATAAAAAAAAAGAAATAATACAATCTTTCAAATTTCAATCAAAGACAAAGACCGAAAGGGTCCAGGCTGAAGTTTAAACTTTTAGTGCCTGGCCCTCTTACCATAAAACTCTATCATAATCAAAGAATAACAAAATCACACATATTATGCTTAACATTGACAAAAAACAACAATTGTCTGATATAATCATTCACTTTGAAACCAGTTCCACTAGTCCTTTTTATTTTTCAGTAGCCTTAAATTTGTACATTCTTTTAAATATTTTTACTGAATAACACTCTTTTATTTTATCATCTAAATTATTCCACAAGTTTACCCCTTTAAGAGTGATACATCTACTTTTTTATTTGTTCTCACCTTAGTTTTTTGAAAAAGACCTTTTCCTCTGAGATCATAGCGACTCTTTCTGAGCTCGAACATCTCCTGGATACTGTGAGGAAGCTGATGGTTGTAGGTCACAACTGCTGTGTTTGGGTCAACAAGGACTTATTTTGTATATTTTGTCCTGATCATGTTGTCATTAGTTGTTGTACTAACAAATCTGCCACCTCTAACTCAGATTGAGGAATACAGCTTATTAATATAACACTGGTATTTGCTCTGAACTCGGTAGCAGCAGACACCTGAAGGCCGCTTTATCAAGTAACTGTCGGATTCTTTCTTTTTTATCAGTCAGGTAATAGTTCTGTATTTTAAATTTTGTAACGGATATCCTAGGATCTAAATGGCATTGAGGAGTTTTCTGAAACATAAATGGTTGAAATAGTGTGTTCTCAAATTCTGCGGATAAAAGCCAGACCAGTGCTTCTCTGCGCTCATCTCCTGAGCCCCCTAAGCACCGCCTTCTAAAAGCATATCTTTCTACTCTTGAGGGCATCAGCCTCATATTTATTTCTCCTACAGTTCAAAAGCTGGTCTGATATTCAGCAACATTTGCCCTGTTTGCGTCTGAAAACATATTGAGTGAGGTTTAAAGCTCAGAGTGAGGGTGATTTGCGGCTTATTCTTCACATTGAGGATGATTTCAGACAGGATTACCTCCCAGCGGTAATCTATTCATAGCACCGGAGTGGTAGCCAGCGGCTCTCGCCACGCTCCTCTGGGGTCAGCGTTTAACGAGATTAATGTTGGATTACTGTTATCTGTTTGAAATGTGGAAAAACCACAGGTATTCAGAAAGATGAATGGTGACTCCATACAACAGATGTGTGCAAAGTGTTCAGACAGTTCTAGACTGACCTTCTCTACTGAAAAGCCAAAGAAGTGGAAAAGATTCAACAAGATAAAGACATTTAAATTCATATTGTTTTGCAATAAATAAAAAATCTAGAAGGAAACCATCATAAAGAGCCTGGCTTTGCTTTAATTGGCTCTAAATTGTACGGTGGCCACCAGGGACAAACTCTGTAACTTTTGAATGTTTCTTGAAAGTGCTTGCTGGCAGTGTGGCTATATCTTGTATCGATTTATCCATTAAAGATTTCCCCATGAAAGAGGAATTCCCAGTAGGCGCGGGTCATAAGCTCGCATTGATTAAGTCCCTGCCCTTTATACACACCGCCCGTCGCTACTACCGACTGGATGGTTTAGTGAGGTCCTCGGATCGGCCCCACCGGGGTCGGCCAAGTTCCTGGCGGAGCGCCGAGAAGACGATCAAACTTAAAGTGGAAGTAAAAGTCGTAACAAGGTTTCCGTAGGCGAACCTGCGGAAGGATCATTACCGGTCGCGGTCTTCGGGCTCGCTGCTCTCTTTCGCCCGATTTCAGCTGATCTGACTGACAAAATGTTAAGCTCAGCTTTTGTTTAAAAAGCTCCCTTGGCATCAGCTATCCACACAGATTGTCCTATCCTCGCACTGATAAAAACTGGATTTTGGGGCACCTATGTTAAACCTGATCATTTGACTTTGAATTTCAGAGTATTCTTTTTTTGGACTGTTTGTTTTAGACTGATACGATACATGATGAGGCTTTACATAAGTTTGCAACCAGGGAAATGCTCGCACTGCAGGTTGTCGTAAAGTCCCTAAAGACAGCTTTGTACTTCCTATTTTCTAGCTGATCTCCTCGTGGACTTTTTGACACTAGTTTGTCTTGATTTTAAAAACAGGAAAGTTAAGAGTTGAATCCTAGCTGAGCAGTTTGATGCTTGCAAAAAAATTGCCAAGCTCACCGTGAAGGATATTTGCCTCTGGGCAGCATGCAGGTTAACACTATGGTATTGCACAGCAATGACTATGTGTCACGTCTGATCAGATTCTGGTAGAAGGAAAAACTTTTCCAAAGTGTTTTAGTGAGTAGAAAGAGTGGCACGTCACAGCCGACATTTCATAACCGGAAGGTTATAAATTCTTGGAATGAAAATTGAGCTGGGATCTATATTTCCTCATCAGGACTATAGATTTCTGTGGTGGAGGAGCTGAGTTTTTAAATATCAAGGGTAAAATGAGTCACGAGAATATGAAACACAAACATAAACACAATGAGCAACTGTACATAGTCCCCTATTTGGAGATTGTCTAAAGTAATCGGACAACTGACTGACAAACAGTTTCTAGGCTACTGTCCCCCCATTATAATGCATACAAATGTCTATAAATCCTAAATAGTTAATGTGATACTTTTGTTAAACCCCTTAATTTAAAGCTGTTCTGCACATCAATCAAATCTTGATTGCTTGAATTAAAATCCACTGTGATGGCATACAGAGGCATTTTCTTTGTCCAAATACATATAGAACCAGCTGCAAGTGATGCACATGTACTTCAGTTAGTGTATGTGGGCTGTTTTTAGCATTTTTAATGCACTTGTTACTGGCTGTGTTTCTATTTTAAAATCAGTTTTGTAAAATATTCCTTTTTTATTGAGCCTACATAGCTAGCTGAATTAGCTTTGTATTAGTATTTTAATGAATGAACAGCATCAATACCCAGGCTGTGGCATTTAAATGATAGCAGCTGGTACTACTGTTGAAGTGTGCCAAGACACCATACACCACCAGCAGCCTGAATCATTGATACAAGGCAAGATGGATCCATTCTTTCATGTTTCAAATTCTGACCTTACCATCTGAATGTTGCAGCAGATGTTGAGATTCATCAGACCAGGCAGTGTTTTTCCAATCTTCTACTGTCAAATTTTGGTAAGCCCGTGTGAATTGTCGCTTCAAGTTTCCATTCTTAGCTGACAGGAGTGGCATCCAGTGTGATCTTCTGCTGCTGTAGCCCATCTGCTTCAAGGCTCAATGTGTTGTACATTCAGAGATGCTCTTCTGCATACCTTGATTGCAATGGATGGTTGTTTGAGTTACTGTGTTTGTTTTACTTGTTTCCTTTGTTTGAGCTTGAGACAGTCTTGCTATTATACTCTGACTTCTGTCATCCATCCATCCATCCATTCATAGAACTTGTGACCAAAGGTGAGGGCAGGAATGCAGATCAATCAGTCAGCTACCTCTTCAACACAACAGACCAGTGCAGCATCACTGCAGATGCCCCTCCATGAATCACCACCTTAGAATGGCAGAGGGGTTTGGGTACCCTAGTGATCCTAGGAGCTACGCTGTCAGGGACAGTTTGCCCCTGGCAGGGTCTCCCAAGGCAAATTGGTCCTGGGTGAATAGCCAGATGAAGTCCAATTCCGAAGATCCCTGTGGAGAATAAAATCCTGAAGCAGAGTACCTTTGCCTGGACTGGATTATTTGGGGGCCTGCCCTGGAGTCAGGCCCAGGGGAGGGGCTCGTCGGTGAGTCATTGGTGGCCGGGCCATAGCCCATAGGACCCACGCATCCACCACCCACAGGAGAGGTCATAGGGGTTGGGTGCATTGTAGTTTGGATTTGTCAAAGGCAGAGGCTTGGACGTCTGACCCCTAGTTGCTGAAAACTTGCCTTTGTGACATGAAACCGGCCTTTTTCTGACCTTTCTCTGTAAACCCTAGAGATGGTTGTGTAGAAAAATCCCAGTAGATCATCTATTTCTGAATCACTTAGACAGTCCATCTGGCACCAACAACTATGCAGCATTCAAAGTTTCTTAAATCATCTTTCTTCCCATAGAATTCAGGGGGTCATCTTGAACATGTAGCCCCTCTCACCATGGAGTGTTACGTCAGGAAGGACATCCGGCGTAAAACCTTTGCCAAATTACCAATGCGGATTAATCCGCTGTGGTGGCCCCTTGATGGAGAATACAAGGGAGCAGCCGAAAGGTACGCACCTTGACCAGGTTTCCATGCCTAAATGCATAAGGTTGTTGCCATGTGATTTACTGTGTACCTAATAAAAATGACCTATCCGTGTCTATGTTTATTCTACTCAGACTAAAGTAACTCAGTGGTGACTTGTCACAAAACTACAACAAAAAAGTCTCAGCAGTGCACACTAATTACCAAAGTGGAATTCACATTTGCACCTTTCTGTAGAAACTTCAATATGGTTTGGCGTCATTGGCTTAATTCAATTTAATTCAGTTCAATTCAATTCAGTTTTATTCATACAGCACCAATTCACAACAAAAGTTGCTTCACACTGTAGGGTGAAGATACTACAGTGTTAAAGAGAAAACCCCAACAAGCCGATGATCCCCTATGAGCAAGCGCTCGACCACCTTGGCAAGGAAGAACTCTCTTTTAACAGGAAGAAACCTCCAGCAGAACCAGGCTCAGGGAGGGGCAGCCATCTGCCTCGATCGGTTGGGGGTGAGGGGACAGAGAAGACAGAAAGAGCTTACAAAGCTGCATTTTGAACAATGTAACTTCAACCAATCAGAGAAAAGTACAACTTTAACACTGATTGCAGGCTCACTGGATCATTTTCTGCCACTAGAGGGCAAAATATATCCCCAACAAGCTGAGTCTAGTATTGACCAACAGACAGAGGAGTTTATCATGGGGGGCAGCTGTGGCTCTGGAGGTAGAGCGAGTCGTCTCTCACCACGAAGGTTGGCGGTTCAATCCCTGGCTTCTCCAGTCTACATGCTGAAGTGTCCTTGGGGAAGACACTGAACCCCAAGTTGCTCCCGATGCATCCATCGGAGTGTGAATGTGCACGTGATAGTTAAAATGCGCTGAAGGCATAGAGTAAAGCGGTGTGTGAATGAGGCTTGCAGTAAACACTTTGAGTGCTCAGTTAGAGTAGAAAAGCGCTATATAAGTACAAGTCCTTTTAGCATTTCATCTAGATTGAATTGTGTTTGTAGCCACCATATTTTTTCTCCTTTTAACAAGCAAGTAATTTTTTGGTGTGGAGCAGGCGGTGCTTGAGAGCAGGTAAAAGAGGCTAATCTTTTGGGCCAAGATGGCAGCTCCGGAACCAAGGTGGTGCTTGTACCCCTGTGATTGTCCCTGTTTTGACCCGGTTTTGACCCGGTATTCGACCCGGTATTTGGGTGTCCGGGTGTGTGGACGCCGGGACAGTGGTGTTCGTGTTCGAAAGTTGGAGGTTCGAGGACGACCAGACGCTGTTGTAGCTCCGTAGCGCCGTCCACAGACGATGCTAACTGGCGATCTGGCGGCGTTATTTTTCATGACTTGCCGTGCAGCGTCCGGGAAACCAGAGTTCTTGGGTTCCGGATGGAGTATCGTCGCAGGGCTGATGCTGCGGCTGGGCCATTTCTGGGGGCTCTGATCTGGGCTTGCTGTGTGGACCGGGCCTTCAGTCCTTGGTGTCGCCTGATGCCGATGGCCGGGGAAGAGGACATCGCGGGCGGGGTGCTGTGCTGGGCAGGAGGCGGGCCCTGGCCGGCCGGCGTTACCCTTGTATGTGGCACCGGGTCCTGGGGGAACGCTATTTCATTTCACTGTGTATTTATATGTAGTTAAAATGGCAATAAAGTAATCCAATCCAATCCAAGCACAGTAAAGCTGCAAAGTTGCACTTTCTTTCCATGCTGCCCGCTCATGCTTGCTAAATTACGTTGCCCTGACATCTTCAACAGTTTTTATTATTCCGGTGTTGTGTCAGAACAAGCTGGACAACACTGCACATGCTCTCCGTGCTTTGCTGTTTTCCAGTGTGTACGCTTGGTGTCTCCTGGGAGGACCGGTCCTTAGCGGCTACAGTATCCTCCAGCTATTCTTCCTCTCCCTCAGACTGCTGTGCTCAAGCTGGTGAGCTGCCCTCAGGGACCTGCTGCCCTGACAATTCAGGGAGTAACCCTCAGCTTGGTTCATAAAATGTGTCTTACATCACTGGGTCTGCTTTAAATAGGGATTTTCTTGAGACATGGATTTCTGCGTGGTTGACCATATCAGGCTTTTTGGAGGAGTATTTTTCAGTCAAATTTTCTATGCATTTCCTATGACTCTCAGAAGGGGTGTATGAGCACGATCTACGTATCAGCTGCAAAAAAATATTGATGAATCTTGTTATATCAAGAGGCAAACAGAAGAATAAATATGCCCTGCCAGTCAGATATATATACGCCAGCTCTCTGTGCATTCAGATATAGGTCCATCAGACATGTTTAGAGACATACTGAGCAGCGATGGAGCTCAGTCTGCTTTGTTTGCTTTCTGCTTCTCCTCCTGCTCTTCTTTCTGAGCGGGAAAAAAAAAGATGTTACAGTGACATTAAAGACAGGAGCGTGCTGCTGTGCTGCAGGCTGAGCTGTGGGGAAATGTCAGGTTCACATGACCAGGAAAAAGCCTCACCAAAGGACACAGCATGAGCGAGCACACAAGTATCGGTTCCTCTGGGAAACTCGAGGTTTGTCAGAGGTCAGAGGTTGCCGTGGTAGCATAATGAAACTCTACATTTCCTTCAGTTTAGTTCATTTTCAGCCCGACCCCACCAGAAAGGAACCGGTAGCACTTGATTTTTGAAGGACCTTTGTTTACATAGGTGACTTTTGTGCCTGGGGGCAAAGAAAGACAAGCCTGCTGCAGATGGGAGAAGTTTGCTTTCTAACTTGTGGTTAACATTGTGGCAGGGTGTGTTTTCAGCCCCACATCTCCTGAACCTAACCAAGCTGAGACTGAACATGGAAGTAATGAAAAAAATAACAGCAACACTCAGAAGCAAGGTGGTGATCAGCGAGCCGCCGTATGGCTTCATGCCCAGAAAGGGTACTACAGACGCAATGTTTGCTTTGAGAGTGTTGATGGAGAAGCATAGAGAAGGTCAGAAGGAGTTGCACTGTGTTTTTGTGGATCTTGAAAAAGCATATGATAGGGTGCAAAGAGAGGAATTGTGGTAATGTATGAGGAAGTCAGGAGTGGAAGAGA
>VUQH01033265.1:0-15255 GCA_015106775.1 Etroplus canarensis | reverse complement strand
TTCTTTGGACATTGGCTGCTTTTTTACCCATTTTCAGTCCAGTCCTCATACCATTTTAAGAGTAATGTTTTATGTTTATTTGAGTGTCCCTGCAGGGTGGTGGTTTAAACATTCACCTTACAAGCCAAAGGTCCCCGGTTTAATTCCAGAAGGGGACACAAACCCCTCTCACTATGCAGGGTTACGTCAGGAAGGGCAGAAAAACCTCTGCCACATTATCAATGTGGATTAATCTGCTGTGGCGACCCCTTGAGGAGAATACAAGGGAGCCACCGAAGGTACATTTTGTTAAGCCGCGTAACACTGGCCTGCGAATCATTCAAGCATTAAACAGGTGCCTAACACATGGGATGAACCAGTGTTGTGTCTACATGTAAGAGACAAAGAATCAATTTTGACTTGTGTCTTTAGACACTTTCTTACTAGCACCCTGTTGGAAAAGCACACTTTTTGTTCCCAATCTATGAAAAATGCTAAAGATAACATAGTATGACAGGCTTAAAAATGGTATTTTTGGATATTATTTATTTGAAATGGGAAACAATCCAGTAGAGACCTGACACAGGGCCTGAGGGATGCATGTGGCCCTTCAGTTGATCTACTGTTCGCTAAAGCCCCATCAGAAACGGTCTCAGTGGAAAGGTAGCTGTCAAGAAGCCATTCTTGAGGAAAAGAAACAGAGAAATGGCTGAGGTATGCCAAATTACACAAGAACTGGACTAAAAATCAGTTGCAACAGGTCTTATGGAGTGACGAATACAGATATGAATGTTTTGGTTCAAATCATCATCAATTTGCAAAGAGGAGGTCAGCAGAGGAGAACACAAGTGAGTGTCTACAGCCATCTGTAAAACACATGGAAGGCTCTGTCATAGTTGGAGGCTGCATTTCATCCAGTGGCATTGGGGATCTTGTCAAAACTGATGGAATTATGAACGCAGAAGAGTACTGTCAGATTATGATCCACAGTGCAATATCATCTGACTGACAACAGCTTCATTTTTCAGCATGACAATGAGCCCAAACACACTGCGAATGCAGTAAAAGCCGACCTAAACAAAAAAGCACAGAATGGAACACCATTGAGTCATGTGTTGGCCTCCCCAGAACCCAGACTTCAACATTATTTAAGCAGTGTGGGATCATCTTGACAGAAAGCACAACAAAAGGCAGCCATCATACAAAGAAGAGCTTTGACTTCAAAAAGCACAGAGAACTATTCCTGAAGACTTCTTGAATAAATGAAAGAAAGCTTACCCGAGTGAGTTCAGGCTGTGCTGAAGAAAAGGTGGTCACACCAAATATTGACTCTGAAGCTCGTTAGAATTATACAAACTCTGTTTTTGCACAATGCACTGCATTTCTATTTATGTTTCAATAAATCCTTGCACCTACTTCCCATTTTCCTAGCAAAATATAAAGATATGAGGGTTGGTTGAAAACTTTTTCACAGTATTACAGATGTTCTTGAAAGAATGGACTGTTCCACTAAGCAGCAAGGCAGAAAGGAAAGAGGTTCCTATTTCAATCTTGAGTTCATCTTACTTTACAGACACCGAAGGGCATCACTTTCTTTTCTCCACCTCTTTTCTGCCTTTGTGTGCAATTTTTCTTTATTTTGAAGAGTGTGTGAGTCAGGCTGACTGCTGAATGGCAGTTTGATAAGTTGGAATAGTACCATTAGAAGAAATGAGATCTGACTGTCCCCACACTTGATGCCTCACTGTACGTTTTTTTTTTTTTTCCTTCTTTTTTCCAGGAAAGCAACAAACAACAAACAGACTCACTAAGGCCAGGCAACAGGCCCAACATATAAACAAGATAAACAATGTCTCTGGGGTAAGCAAGAGGAGCAGAGGATGCAGGGGAGTTCTGTGTTTGTTCTCCGATCGATGCCATACATACTGCATGAGTTCCCTAAGAACTATGGGTAGAAGTTGTTCACTTCTATACAGACAGTTCAGACAAAGACAGAGACGTGCTATTGAGATGAGGCTTTCTCAAGGTAAAATGTAAGAAGCACTGAGTGTGTGCACGAGTGAGCGAGAGGTAGAGAGAGTTTCTAATCTCAGATAATAAAATGCTCAGATCGATCCGTGGGCTCAGCCAAGCAAAGGCAAGGGACACGCCTGCGTAAAGCAGGAAAATACAGAATGAAAGCCAAAACATTTGGATTATGTCGTCATATCCTTCCACAGAAGTTTGATTCTCTCGAATAAACACCTATAAACCCTGGCTATATCTGAGCTCTCAGACAAAATTAAAAAGCAAAATTGCCTTCATAAATATTAATCTGTGGAAGGCAGAGGTTGTGCCCTTCACAATTATTCATGCTCTCCGGAGCACATTTGTCAAGAGTAAACAGAATCCTCCTGTTTACCTAATGCTGAACATTTGGTAGGCGAGTGGGCATAATTGATGCCTTCATACCCTATTCTTGAGTATGTAATTAAACATGGTCTGCTATAGTAGACATTCATCTCTTTCTTCATCCCCCCACCCCCCTCCTCACATAGACACACACACACACACACACACACACACACACACACACACACACTGGACTAACATGCAGAGCATACTTCTGCACGATTGCACTCTCATCCATTTCTTCAAAAGCAGTGCCTCGCTTCACTTGAAATTAAAGGCAGAGAGAAAGTTTAATTTCACAGCTTTTTGGCATGTTATCAACTCTCCTGCAGCTGTAAGTATACAGTAGATGGCCTCTGCCGTGGTGTCTTTGTTTTTTGGGGTAGGTGAAGTAATACATGATTAACTTCTTGCCTAAGTGTAACGGAATTAGCAAGCAGAAAATAAGCCAATAGTACTTTTCTCCGTGCCTTCATGTGCTGTTATTGTCCATGAAGTATTGACTACAACTGTCTGGCCCACTCTCTTTATACACTGTATATATTCCACACTAGTGGTGTGTAATACGAATATTCATTTGTTAAGGTATAGCCTTTAAGATTTTTAATAGTAACGGTGATATATAGAGACAAAAATGTTTTTGTCAGTTGGTTTGGAAGGTTTACAGCCTTACACTCATCTCCGTCCAAAACCTCAACCAAATGCTGGGCACTTTTCTTCATTTTTTCCCCCACCATTCAGGGTAAATTGCACTGCATATATTTTTGATGCTGTCAAAAATATGTGTTATTTTGGTGCAAGAATGCCTGAGGCTGGCAGGGTCTTCTACCAGCAGAAATTCTTTCTACCGCTCTATTTGTCTAGATTAGACTAAAATCTGTCTGAAGTGGCGGATACAGGCTTTATTTCTGTATAATCAAGTATTTTCAGCTTTCAGGGAGTCTTTAGGTTTGTCCAAGCTTGAACCCTTCATTTCTTTCTGGCTAAAGTTTCATGTAATGAGGTCCACGTATGCACAAGTAATCCCTGTGAACATTTCTACGATTGGCTCTGTATGATGTCTAAGGTGGGGGGGATATGTAAGATACATTCACTGGCCAGTTCCTTAGGTAAACCTGTTTTAACTGCTCGTCAAATCAAATATTCTTTAGGCATGTAGACATGGTCAAGACAACTTGATGAAGTTCAAACTAAACATCAGAATGGGGAAGGAAGGTGATTTAAGTATTTTGAATGTGGCATAGTACTTGGTGCCAGATGGGTTGGTCTGAGTATTTTATATCTCCTGATACACTGGGATTTTCCTGCAAAACCGTCTGTAAGGTTACAGAGAATGGTCCGAAAAAGAGAAAACATCCAGTGAGCGACAATTCTCCGAGTGAAAATGCTTTGTTGATGCCAGAATTTGCCTCGAGTTGATAGGAAAGAGTTGGCTTGTTCTCCATTGTCTTTGTGGGTTATCACTCTCTCCTGCATGGTGTTAGGTTAATTGACGATTCCACATTAAATGTAGGTGAGAATGTGAGTGTAAAGGTTGTCTGTCTCTTTGTGTTGACCCTGCGATAGACTGGTGAACTATCCAGGGTTTACTCTGCCTTTTGCCCAGTGGCAGCTGGGATAGGCTCCTGGTCTAAAGAGTCTCGAAGTCTTCTATGACATTCATGCCATGTATCAACTTTTCAGACTGCTAGTTTTGTAATTTTGTGGGAGACATTTTCGTGGCACTCTTTGGATCCCTTGGTACCACCCAAGTACTGTTGCTATCTATGTCCATCGCTTTATGACCCCAGTGTACCCATTTGCCTATGGCTGCTTCCAGCAGGATAACATGTCATGTCACAAATCTCAGATCATCTCAAACTGGCTTTGTGAACATGACAATGAGTTCACTGTACTCAAATGGCCTACACAGCCACCAGATCTCAGTCCAGTGGAGCACCTTTGTGATGTGATGAAATGGGAGATTCACATCATGGCTGTGCAGCTGACAGAACTGCAGCAACTGTGTGATGCTATCATATTAATATCGACCAGAATCTCTAAAAATGTTTCCAGCAGCTTGTTAAGTCTATGCCACAAAGAATTAAAGCAGTTCTGAAGGCAAAAGGGGAGTCCAACCTTGTACTAGCAAAGTTATCTGCTAAAGGGACCAGTGAGTGTATAATCAATACTAAAACATGACATGGTGGAAAATATATAAATAAAGGTCTTCAAATGCTGTTACCATCCAAATCCCACCAAAATACACCTGCAGAAAATGCCACCGGTGACCACAAAACTAGGCCTTTTGAACCCTCACAATTCAATAATCAGTATCAGGATAAAGCATACAGGTACAGAAGCGTACAGATTGTTGTGTTGCACATCCAGCTTTACTGCCACGGATATCAGTATACATCCATTCATAGACCTGCTTGACTATGGTTTGTGTCTATCGCAATCATTGGCCTGTAAAGTAGTTGCCATTTTTGCATACTGTATAAATTAATTACCACACAGTTTAATACAATATCTGGTATCAGTAATATACTAATATCATGACTGTTGAAAAAAATCCCTATACTCTTTCATTATGCATAACCCTACTCTGCATGCACAGCCATTTTTGCTGAAGTATCCTTGAGCGAGCAAGACACCCTTGAAGCTCCAAGTACCTTCCCCTTACTGCCAAACTGCTGCTAGTGAAGTGTGCACAAATTTACTGTGTCTCAGCGCATTAGAAGAATTAAGTCCTGGCAACATTGTGTGTAATGTGATGATTTTATGGCAATATATCTCAGTGTGTGCGTCTGCGTGTCTGTGTGTGTGCGGCGGTTCACGGATGACTGAATCAAAGACATTTTTGCATTACATTTACCTGCATTTGTCTCTGTCCAACTGTCAGTTTAGACCAGTGAATCAGAGGCTAAGCTAAGCTGGCTGGACCCTGGGGAGCTGCTGGTCTACCTGTAGACAGCCACATCAGATCTTATTCCCTGCTCTGCAACACAATCATACAGTGAGAGAAGGAAAGCGAGCACCATCTGTAGAATACTGATGCAGGAACAGGCCAGGGCATCGACAAGCTTAGAGTGGCTCGAGGAACATGGAGGCCAAGGGATGAATTCTTAAAGATGCATTTTGCAGGACTTGGAGGAATGTTGTCAGAGGAATTACACGGATTGCAAAAATACTGGCGGTCAGTGTGAGTTCGTGGGAGGCTGCTCCTGAAGAGGTTAAAGGGGAGAGAATGATCTTTTGGCTACTGTTGTTTGCAGAAGTTCTTTCAAAAAAGAAAAAAAATCAGTTGTACCTCAGAGAAAAGTTTGGAGTCAAGAGATCTCAAGGTCACAGAAAAATCAGTGACACCGAAATGTACACTGTGATAATGTAAAAACTGCTCTCCCTGGTTAGATTTCCATGAACTTCTTAGTAGATTATTACCACTGTGTTTGTCAGTCTCCTTTAGCTGTGCAGGGTTAACACAAATTGGTCAAAGATTTCACTTATCCTGTGAAGTACAGCCCAAATTATAATAATAATAATAATAATAATAATAATAATAATAATAATAATAATAATAATAATAATAATAATAATAATAAATCTCCCAGGCAAAGTCAGGAGATATTGTGGTTTTGACCTCATCACGCCGCCAACGTGTCCGCCATAGAGATATGGGACACATTATGTCACAATAACTCAACAGATTTCGTGAAGCTATGGCAAACTTTGTAGATATATAACCCCGGCAGAAAAGTGGATTGCTATTTAATTATAGCTCTCTGGCTTAATTAAGTGAATAGTATTTGTGAATCTTACAGGGAAAATATGGTACAATTGGTGAAATTTTATAAGTTCAGTTACTACTTTTGAAGTACCTAGGAAGCAATGAACAAAGCCTAGGTCTCCATAAACACATAAAAATACAGTGAATCTGGATCAGATCCAGAGGAAAATCTGGATTTCCCTCAAGATGTCACATTCTTTTTCCAGCTTTTAATGCACTAAGATGAATGTACAATAGTCATGTGGGAAATTCAGACCTCTTGGGCACATCAGCTTGTTCTTAAGTTCATTTACTTCTGATCTGGATCTGACCTGAATTACATCTGTGTACTTCAAGTCATTAACCGCTGATTGTACAACAGTATTTGCCCAGCGGTTGAAACCACAAAGTCATCACTAGCAGTCAAAACTGAGCTGCAGATGTTGACCTTGCTTTAATGTAAAAAAGAGGTTGGGTCGGACCATCTCATACAGAGTCAGAAATGTAGATTAAATTATTGCAATGAAGATATTAAATGTGGCTTTCATTTTCTTTTTTTAAACGACAGCTAATCTGGTTAGTGCAAGGTTGAGGACAGATGTCCACACAATGTTTTCTCTATGTACACAGGCTAATGTAGCCTGTCTTTTTAAAAAAAAAAAAAAACAACATTTATGCAATTCATGATTATGCACATCTAAATTCTGTGTCATTTGTGTCATGGTGAACTTAATGCAATGGACTGTTAGAATCACTGATTTGATTTGTCCCTGATGACAGAGTTATAAGCTTAGTGATGTTGCATTTGGGAGAGTAATGACATACCTCACCATGATCAGAGACAAGTTGTGGAAATGGATGTCACAAGTTCGAATTTGATTCGAAAAAATTGGATCTGGGCTGTTCAGACTGTCATGGGAAATCAGATATGGGTCACATATGGGCACAAAAATGGGATCTGGGCAACTTTTGCCTGCAGTGGGAACATAACTTAAGTGGCATGTAACTGTAAGTTAGAATGTAGTTCTCTTTTGTCTACCTTTTTCACTTATGATTCATACATTTTTATTGCTGCATGGATCTCATTTCTTTGATATGTTCTCAGTGAGCTAGGAATAACATTATTATTATTTTAGTCATATAGGCTTTGGAGGGATGCATTAACATGATTTGGCAGCTCTGGATGTCGGCTGCTAGTTTTATTGTTCTGCCATTGCATCTCAGTCACTCTTTCATTCATTCATTGATAAAAAGTCCAGTGCACATTGGACTGGGACAAATAACTTAGTAAGCACACTGCTATTAGCAACATTAACGGCTACCAAAGTGGTGGCTGTTGTACTGCACACCTGGACATATCATGAAAACTTGCTTTAGTTGAGTTTTAATATATTTCTGAACTAAACCAGGTAGAAATTGATTGAGTTCAGGCAGCTCTTTCTTGGTTGTAATAGTAGGCTCTGTATTGTCATTTCAAGGATGTACAGGTGATGCATGAAAGGAAATAATCTTCCTCCAGGACCATGGTGCTACATACAAAATAAGAGACACGCATGATGAAGAAACACATTAGTGCAAACATTAATAAACAGTGCAGTAGAGGACATTTAACAAAAAAGGGATGACAAAAAAGACAATGACAAATAGAGCTGACCATTATGCAGTCTTGCTAAGAAATAAAGTGTGAATGATGTTCAGAAACATAGAAATGTAGAACGTATTGAAATACAAAGATCATAATATATTACAGGAGTAAATATCTGAGAAAAATTATATATACACAGTGTTGTTTTTACTGGAAATGTGGGAATGTCCTTTTTTGAGTGTTTGAGTGTGTGCATATTTCCTGTCCAGGCACTGAGTATTGAGCTCTCTGATTGCTTGAGGGAGGAAACTGTTGCACAGTCTGGCAGTAAGGGTCCCAGTGCTTTGGTACCTCTTGCCAGATGGCGGGAGGGTGAAGAGTATGTGTGAGGGATGTGTGGGGTGGGCCGCAATACTAGTGGCTTTACGGACGTAGTGCGTATGATAAATGTCCACTCTCCAGTGATCTTCTCAGCTGTTCTCACTATCCACTGCAGAGTCCCATGATCAGATACAGTTCAGTTACTGTACCAGACAGTGATACAGCTGCTTAGGCTCTCTATACTCTCTCTGTCAAATATTGTTTGGATGAGTGGTGGGAGATGAGTTTCCCTCAGCCTTTGCAGAAAGTAGAGATGCTGCTGGACTTTCTTGGCTATGGTGCTAAAGCTATGGGACCAGGAGAGGTTCTCCTGCAAGTGAACACTGAGGAAGTTGGTGAGCTTGATCTCAACAGAGGGTCTGTCGATGTTCAGCGGAGAGTGGACACTCTCAAGTCAGCAGTCATCTCCTTCATTTTGTCCACATTCAGAAACAGATTGTTGACTCTGCACCTCCGCTCTGTATGCTGACTTCTTGCTAATGAGATCCACCAGGGTTGTGTCATCAGCAAACTTGGTGATGTGGTTTGAACTGAAGCCAGCTCCACGGATAAAAACAATAATTTCCCCCTCACATCTCTGAATTTACTGGTCTAAAATATGAAGTTACACAACTGTAGAGCAACTTCTACGTTTAACAAATTTAAATCCGTTTTTGCAGACTGTTTTGTTAACTGAATCTTCGGCTTTGGCAAGAGAAACATAATGGCTTCAGTAGCACATCAAAAAGGACAGTCTAAAAGCAAGTAGAGCACTGAAAACACTCTAAATATAGCCTCCAAATACTCCAAACTAATCCTTTCATGTACATCTGTCACCTGAAGAACTGAAGACCCAGTGTTTTGGTTCTTACTTGCACGTCCCCAAAGTTCAGGAAATGTGTCTAACATTATGATTAGCATTGATTGCATGCCCACAAGCAAAAGCTGCAAATAAAACAAAAATAAAGGACTGGCTTTTTGCGTTTCTGCAATGCATTTATATCCATCCAAATAGCCAGTAAAGCTCATCTCTTTATCTTTGTTTCTGCTGTTAGACAACAGAACAACTAAGGAATAGTAGCAGAAATAAGCATATTTCAAGTTCAGCTCAAAATACCACACAGATACTTTTTTCTACTATGCCTGAATACCCCTGGTTTTGAGCTCTTTTCCAAACAGTCTCTGTAGATGGAAATGAAACTGGAACCAGAAGAGGTCTGTGATTGACAGAAAAAAGCTGCCAATTGGAACAGTACAGGACATCCTCAGTTTGCACCAGACAGAGGTCTGAATCAGAGATTCTTGCCTCAGTCTTGCTTGCTTTCTCCGATTTACTAGACCAATAAATGCTTCTTGTTCAACAGTCCCACTTTTCATGCAGTGAATAATTAAATGTTTCCTGTTTGGCATTTGTGATTGGCTGCAGGTTGTTAATAATAAGGACACATTAGGAGCTTAATGTCACTTTTCTAACATTATGAGAATGATTTTACTACCCCATGAAATACATTTTTGATGTTAAAATGCATATTAACATACACACTTAAATGAAAAATAAGTAGCAATGTAAAATATCAGGCAACTCAACATGCTATGCTGCCAAGACAGTCAGTCTGTGTTTTATTTGACGGGGTGGGTAAGGGACCTGGCTAATGAACAGGGTGGTGCTGGCCCAAAAAACGATTGAGAATCACTGACCTTTGTTTCATTATATGTAGGCGTGGCCATTTCATTACGTATACATCTTTACCTGTTCATTAAATATCAAATATGCAAATATTTAATCACCCAATTACATGGCCGAACTCAGTGTATTCAGGCATTTAGAAATGTTTAAGACAACCTGATGAAGTTCAAACTGACCATCAAAATGAGAAAGAAAGGTGGCATAAGCGACTTTGAATGTAGCATGGTTGTTGGTGCTAGATGGACTGGTCTGAATATTTCAGAGACTTCTGATCTAATGGGGTCTTCCCACACAGCCATGTCTAGGGTTTAAAAAGAATGGTCCTAAAACAGGGAGAAAATATCCAGTGAACAGCAGTTCTCTGGGTGAAAAAGTCTGGTTAATGTCAGAGGTAGCAAACAGAGAGCAACCAAACCGCTTTTATATCGTAGGAAGGCTATAGTAACTCAACTTTGGCAGCACTGTAGTTAGCATTGTTGTTTCACAGTAAGAGGGTCCTCAGTTTAAACCCTGGTAGAGCCCTTATGTGTGGAGTTTGCATCTTCTCTCTGTTTCCTCCAGGAGCTTGGCTATGACTGCCCAGAACACTTGCAAAAGCTTGTTAAAACCAAGGTAGAGGACCATTGCTGAATGTACAGACATATGTTGAACCTTGAAGCAGATGGCCTACAGCAATAGAAGACCACACATGGTGCCACTCCTGTCAACTAAGAACAGGAAACTGAAGCTACAAGTCACATGGGCTCACCGAATCTGGACAATAGCAGATTGGAAAAACATTGCCTGGTTTAATGAGTGCCAATTTCTGCTGTGACAGTTGGATGGCAGGATCATAATTTAGTGTAAACAACATGAAAGTATGGATCCATGCTACCTTGTACCAACTTTTCAGGCTGGTGATGGTGTATTAGTTTGGAGGATACTTTCTTGGCACACTTTGGACCCCTTTGTACCAGTTGAGCCTACTTGAGTATTGTTGCTGATAATGTCCATCCCTTTATGACCACAGCGTGCCCATCTTCTGATGTTGGCTCCTAACAACATAGTGTCATGTCCAAAAGCCCCTAGCAACTGCATGACGCTATCATGACAGTATGGACCAAAGTCTCTGATCAATGTTTCCACCACCTTTTTGTATCTGTGCCACACAGAATTAAGATAGTTCAGAAGGCAAAAGGGGGTTCAGCCCAGTATTAGCAAGGTAATATTAATAAAATGGCCAGTGAGTGTATACTCAATAGTAAAAAAAATGGCATAGAGGAAAATCAAGTGATAAAGGTCTTATTTCAGTAGTGCTGCAATTTTTCATTACAGATAAAGAAGAGAAAAGCACATTTTTCAGAACAATGTTGTGGCGAGTGAGGACAAAGCAGAACAATGTGGAGGCCACAAAAACAGGATTCAACAAACATTTTGGTTGTCCTCTGTCTGTTAACATTCGGTCCCTCTCCCTTTATTAAAATAATAAAATATATTTGAGAAAGTGCTGTGTGAGTATAAAATGGAAATGTTACATAGAGGCAGCACTTTACCATGCAGGGTTAAGAATATTAGGGAAAGACTTGTGGCTAGAAAGAAGCCAGTTCTTTCCAGGCAGACATCTGGTAGCCTGAGAAAAGAAGCTGAATGAGAAGCACTCTCTCCATTCTGTACAGCTGATATTAATAAGCCCCATTTGCTCCCAAGGAGCTGTTCAGAGGCCAAAAGCAGACGTGCGGTTGTACTGAACAGCTCCAAAAATTTAATATGCATAACTGTGCAACTGAGAATCAGATGGAAAAAGGTAAGACATACTGGAAAATCTTCCTGAGTAAATAAACATTTAAAAATATTGTTAATTTGTGTGTTATTTGGATTTCTCCGAGAATCTGTTTATGTCTCCCGTTTCAGGTTATTGAAGTAGTTCATGCAGAGACTACATAGCAGTCAAAACACTGCAAGCCATTTGAGGTGATTTACAGTATTATTCCCATCTAATAGCTGGCTTAAAACGTTAATCATGCATGCTAATTCCTGGCTTAGTGTGCCTATGGATTAGAAGCCTGTGTAATGTACAGTTAATCCCATATACACTGCACTGAAAATCCGCCTAAAAGCGTTTCTCAACATTGCAAATTTTCCCTCTAATTATGTCTCCTGAGAGAGGCTCAACTCCCACTTGGGCTGAGTTTGTCCATGCTGGATTCTTGGATCCACATTAATGTGAAATACAGAATGTGTGCACTGGATCAGCCTCTGAGGAACTGCTTTCATATCTAGATCGATAGATTGGAGTTGACTGACGCTGTCTTGCATACTGTGCAGCTCTTAATAGAATTGAATCCTATCACAGTGCAAAATATTTCTTTCGTCCTATTCTTTTTTATATCTTTAATAATCAGTTCTGCCTCTGTAGAGTCACATTCAATAACCGCTCAGAAGTTCAAGCGCAGCTTTAAAAACGGTGCCACTGAAATCACAAATAATAGCTGAAATCAAATGTGATGTGACTGCGCTTCCTTTGCTGAGCTTGTGTTCTTCTGTGCATTGCTGAAATTTTAATAACCTATTAATTATCACAAAAATGGGAGAAATAGCAGGGAGTGAGAGACAGAGGGATTGAGGCCACACAGATCTGAAAGAATACAAAGAGAAGGGGGAAACGGGGCTGGATTTGGCTTTATACTCTTCAACCCTGGAGATCCTCCGCAGAGGCATGTGATTGTTCTGCCCCTTTCAAAGCATCCGCTGTGGTTTCATTTCTGACTTTCTCTCATATTTTGATTATATCTAGAAACAAGACCCTTTAGTGTTTCTTTAGTGTGCCTTTCATTTTTGAGCCACACACTTGAGCCTTTTTTTAATACTCCTTTTTCCCATTTGCCACTGGAAACTAGAGAGCTATCAAGCTTTCTTTAACTTGTTCGAGTTTGATGTCTTTCATCCTCACACATGCAATGACACCACTGCAAATCCCAGACTAGAATAGCCGTATAGAAATATTATGTTATGATATTATTATTATTATTATTAAATAAATCCAAATCCAACAGTAGTGTTTCTTGCTGTGTGATTCTAAGGATTGCAATGTCAGTCTCTAAACTGTTAAATTAGCATTAGTGTAGTGTAGAGGTTTACACATTTAAATTACAAGCGAAAGGTCCCTGGTTCGATTCCAGGTGGAGACACAAGCCCCTCTTGCCATGGAGGGTTGCGTCAGGAAGGGCAAACCTCTGCCAAATTACCAATGTAGATTAATCTGCTGTGGTGACCTCTTGAGAATACAAGGGAGCAGCTGAAGGTGCATTTCACTTAGTATTGTCATTTTAAACAGGTTTGCAGGTTTATGTTATTTATACCAAATGCATATTTATCAAAATAAGAAGAAATCAGGGTATCTTGAGACTTTTGCACAACACTGTATACAGTAACATGATTCGATGTATCACAGACTGATCAGTTATCTCAGGACACTGTTATAGTTGCAACCCAAACATTAAAGCTACACCAGCAGAAGATGTACAGAAGATGACCATTTTCAAAGGACCTATGACATTCAAGTGTAAAAAGGAACCTAACACAAGGGATAAACCAGTGTTGTGTCTGTAAATAATCAATTTTAAATTGTACCTTTAGGCACTTTGTTACTACCAGCCTGTCACAAAAACACATCATTTGTTCCCATTTCTTTAGTCAAACATCTAAAAAATGCCAAAGATAACACAATTTGACAATATAGTATTTCTACACCAATGAGGTGATTCTCAAAGAGCTCTTTGGCATACTTGGCATATTTTGACATGGTGTGAAGTGTGTCCTGAAAAAACCTGGAGGAAAGTGGACAAGGACAAAGGAAGAAGAGGCAGGCCAAAAAACTATCTAGAGCAGATGAACAGTATCTGAGAATCATGTCCTTAAGAAATCAGAAAAAGACCTGATGCAGGACCTGAGAGATGCATCCGGGCCTCCATCTACTGTTCACCAAAGTCTCATCAGAAATAGTCTCAATGGAAAGTAAGTTCCTCAAGAAATGACAAGAAAGCTTACCTAAGTGAGTTCAGGCTGTGTTGAAGAATGAATGAATGGATTAATCTTTATTGTCATTTTACACCAAGTACAATGAAATTCTGTGTGGCTTTTCTCTCTAAGAATAAAACAGAACAATTCACCCACAGGGCACATAAGGAAAACAAATAATGAGCAGCTTAGAACTCATAGTTTGGGCAGCTCAAGTAAAAGATAAGTAATAAATAGAAGTGCAACAGTGCAGCAGCAGTGTAGCAGCATTGTTTGGTTGTGTAAATGTGTAAAATATACAATTGCATTTTAGTGTGGTACATGGTGGAGAATGGTGCAGAGGAGAGCACAGCTCTAGGAAAGAAACTGTTTCTTAGTCTAGTTGTCCTTGTCTTTATTGTTCTGAACCGTTTGCCTGATGGCAGTGATTCAAACAGGGAATGTCCAGGGTGAGAACCGTCCATGATTATTCTGTGTGCCTTCTTCTTCAGTCTGTTGGCATAGATAGAGTCTAAATGTGGGAGCTCTATCCCAACAAATGTGCTGAGCTCTTGTCTTTCAGCAGCAGTGCAGCTGGCATACCACACTGTAGGGCAGTTTGTCAGGATGGACTCTGCTCCTGTAGAAGTTTAGCAGGAGGGTAGGAGGCAGTTTTACCTGTTTTAGCCTCCTGAGAAAGAACAGGCTCTGTCGAGCTTTCTTAAGTAGCTGGTGTGTGTTGACTGACCATGTCAGCTGATCAGAGATGGTGACTCCAAGAAATCTGAGGCTATCTTCTCTCTCAGCACCACCTCCATTCATTTGGGGTGTGAGATGTTCTTTCCTGAGGACCTTAGATCTCCTGAATTCTATGACCATCTCTTTGGTTTTGGATGTGTTATTGACCTGGTCACAGTCTTTGCACCACTCAATCAGATGGTCCACTTCGAGCCTGTAAGCAGTTTCATTTTTGTTAGTGATCAGTCCAATGACTGTGGTGTCATCTGCAAATTTGACAGTGACATTTGAGGTGCTGATGGGGGTGCAGTCGTGTGTGAACAGGGTGAACAGCATGGGGCTCAGCACACAGCCCGGTGTGTTTGCCTATTTTAACGTGCTGCAGTTTGTCAGAGAGGAAGTCCATGATCCATGAAAACAAGGAGGATCCAATGCTCAGAGTGTTCAGTTTGCTGACCAGCTTGTGAGGGATGACTTTGTTAAATGCAGAACTACTGTAAAGTCTACAAAGAGTATCCTCACATAGCTGTTCGGCTTCTCCAAGTGAGTCAGTGCGGTGTGAATAAAGGTGGTCACAGCAAATATTGACTCTCAAGCTCGTTAGAATTATACAAACTCTGTTTTTGCCTTATGTACTGTATTTCTATTTATGGTATAATAAATCTTTGCAACTATTTCTCATTTTTCTAGCAAAATATAAAGATATGAGGGTTGGTTGAAAACTTTTTCACAGTATTACAGATGTTCTTGAAAGAACGGACTGTTCCATTAAGCAGCAAGGCAGAAAGGGAA
>VUQH01033264.1:27563-38079 GCA_015106775.1 Etroplus canarensis | reverse complement strand
TTCATAAGGCACACAGGAAAAATTATTAAAAAAAAAAACCAAACAAACAAAAAGCAGAATATAATTCACTCTTAACTTAATGATGCATCTACCCTGAATAGAGAGAGGTGAAGTGAATAACACTGAATTAGGCAACAAGTGAATAGTTTGTCCTTAAAGTTGATGTGACAGAAGCAGGAAAAATGGGCAAGCATTAGGATTTTAGTGAGTTTGACAAGGGCCAAATTGTGATGGCTAGGTGACTGGGTCAGGACATCTCCAGGGGTGTTCCCAGTCTGCAGTGGTCAGTATCTATCAAAGGTTGTCCAAGGAAGGAAGAGTGGTGAACCGGTGGAGTCCATGCGAGACTGGTCAGGGCTGATTTGGGAGCAAAAAAGGGGGCAACGTGATATTAGGCAGGTGGTCATAATGTCATGCCTGATCTGTGTGCAGTACTCATTTGTTCAGTCTGATTTGTTCCACACGCATCTCCTATTATTACAAAGTGTTCTGTAGAATCCACAAACTCCAGTTTTGGCAATTAGAAGTGATAGCAGTTTGTGTAATGAGGCTGGTTTAAGACTTAAACCCACTGATGATGCTGACAGTTTAAATCTATAGCTAACACATAATTAGGCTGAGTAATATAAACAGATAATCATATCCCTGCCTGTCAAAGTACAGCACCAGCAGTATATGGGGGAGGATGTTTGTAGGTGAGAAGCTTGCCTGACCATTTGACCATTTCCTTATAATGTTTAATTGACACAGTGTTTGGCCAAATAATAAAGTGATAGGGAGAACAACAAACATGAGGCAAATGCAGTATATTGAGAATAGTACTGGGCCAAATACTTTACATTTAATACGTTTAATACAGGTGTTTCAATCAGTCCCATTGCCAAAAGTGTATAAAATCAAACACCTAGCCATGCAGTAGTCCTTCCTAGATATCCTGTGACCATGTAAGTGGTATTTTTGGAAAGTGGAAGTGTTTAGGAACCACACCAATTTAGCCATGAAGTGGCAGACAATGTAAAGTCACAGAGCGGGGTTGCCAAGTGCTGAGGCACATAATGCGTAAAAGTCACCAACTCTCTACTGACTCAATAATTTCAAACTTCCACCGCTCCTCTGGCAGTAACAGCAGCACTAAAGATGTGCACTGGGAGCTTCCTGCACGGATTTCGATGGCCGACCAGCTGCATACAAGCCTTAAATATAAATAATGCCATGAGTTGGGTATAGTGGTGTGAAGCACACCACCGCTAGACTCCAGAACAATTCAGCGGTGTGATGAATCAGTTTGGTGAAGGAGGGATCGTGCTACAGGGTTGCTTTTTGGAGGGCTGGCCTGGGCCCCTAAGTTCCAGTGAAGAGGAATGTTTATGCTTCACTGTACCACTGATGTTTTGGGTAATTCAATGCTTCCAACTTTTTTGGAACAAATTGGGGAAAGCCTTTTTCTGTTTCAGCATGTCTGTGCCCCAGTGCACAAAGAAAGGCCAACAAAGGCATCATTGGATGAATTGCACTGGCCTGCACAGAGCCCTGACTTCACTACCATCAAACACCTTTGGAATGAACTCGAACAGAGACTGCGAGTCAGGCCCTCTCGTCCAACACCAGTGCCTCACCTTACAAAAGCTCTTCTGGAAAAATGAGCAAAAATTCCAGTAGAAACACTTCAACATCCACTGGTAAGGCTTCACACAATAGTGGACGCTATCCTTTTTTCTGCCATTTTCTGCAAACAATGGTTTACACAAGTAAAAAGTATTGTATAGTATGGACCCACCAATCAATGCATCAATAAGACATACTGGATTATTTCTAGCATTTGTCAGTATGAAACAAAGTAGCAGTGCTCTCAGTTCCCAGTCTTGACAAATACAGAAACAAACAGGACACCAGTAATCACTTATAAGTGATTATCCTTGGACAAGAAACCAACAATATCTTGCACAACAATGAATATCAAGAAGAATTTTGATCAGTGAGTGTCAGTATTTTGCTTCTTAGCTCAAAGTTCTCATGTATCATGTATCCCTTATGTTACAATCAAACTAAATTAGACAGAATAAAGTGCAGAGGAAAACACAGTCTTGTGTTGGTCACAGCTCAGGTTAGAAGGCACATGGAGATACCAATACTACAATATCTAAACTAAAGAATTGCTTGACTAATAATATTACTTTGCTATATCATGCTTAACTATAGGGATATCGGTAGCTCAGAAGGTAGTGCTGTCTACTAATTGGAAGGTCAGCAGTTTGATCCCCAGCTCCTCCAGTTTACGTCCCTATGGGTCCTTGGGCATGACACTAAACTCCAAATTGCTCCCAGTGTAGCCACCAGAGAGTGTGTGTGTGATTGTTATAAAGTGCCTAATGCATACAATCAAGTGTTGCAAGAATGAATGTGTGTGATTTTTTAAAAACACAGTTTGCAGTTAACCCTGCTTTGAATGCTCATTTACAGCAAAAAATGTTGTATATTCCCTGCTCCTCTCTCAGGCTGCAGAGAGCCTCAACAAAATTTAAAAATAATGGAGTGCCTTGTATGATACCTGCTTCTTTGGGTGTACATGTGCACAAGCAAAATTGATGTTTGCTAGTTTTTTTTTTCTTCTTAGAAATGCACATTATGATGCTGTAATTAATAGCTTTTGATTTTGCTCTTACTTGTACATTTCCATATTATTTCAGCATTTAAAAAAAAATGATGCTAACTTGAATATAACTTTTAAAGCTTTAAAAGTTATGTTCAAGTTAGCATTATAATTACTACTTAATTTGCAATCAGATGATTCACTTACAGGGATTAATTTAATGCATCTTTGTATAACCCCTGTGGGTATCAGATCAACAGATTCACACTAATATCTTCCTAGAGCTCTACTTTTTTATTGAAAGTGAAGCTGCATTATATCCTCAAGGCTGAGTGAAGAGTACAGACTCAAGCACCTAATACATCTTTATTCCATAGACCTCCGGCTTCTCTTCCATAGCCAGAACTCTATATTTGTCCAGCCAAGGCCAGCACTGTAGTCTGGCAGTGGCGTGCAAAGCAGAAAGGTGAAGGTGAGTCAAACTGGCACCATAGTCGTGGAGCCAAGTTGATAATTCTGTTAGCTTACACAGCCATAGGAAGAGCTATAGTTCTGCATGCACCCGGCTTTCAGAGCAATCTCCTGAGACACAGACAAAGAGTGGGAGAGAGTGGGGAAGAGATAAAGAAAGGGAGTGAGGGAATAGAAACATGAGGGAGAGAGAATAAAATAAAGAGAGAAAGAGATAAAAGGCCTTTCTGTATTCACTCTCCCATCGTCTTTTCCCCCAGCGGGCTGGGATCGTCTCCACTTATTGAAGAATAAGACCCATTGGTGGATTGGCTGATAGCTAAGACAATATATGGGAGGGCAAAGGAAAGGAGGACAAAAGAGAAGGAAGAAAAAAAGGACAATATGGCTGAGACATAGAATGAATAGGGAGAAAGTGAAGAAGAGATTTCCCTCTATTTATGCACTGCATTATTCCACACAAACACGAGGAGGACTGCACAATACATATGATAGTCTAACTAGAGTATTAGGTCACTGCAGTGGTGTGACCTTGCCTTATACACTGAGGTCAAACAGCACAGCCACATGGCACAGTGAATGGAAACGGGCAATACGAGATGCAGGAATCTCTAAATCGCTATTAAAGCCAGTCAGCTTGCCTCCTATTAGCTTTCCCATTCAGTGATAACCAAACAGGCTTTGAGGAGGCTATTGTGAGCACTTGTAACCTAAAAGCAGTCTTTACCCTCAAGGACCCGCCGTACATAAGACTCATTTAAATGCATGAGGTTAAAATGTTATCAATGATGTCTGAAATTGGTGAACATGAAAATATGAAAATACAGTATGACCAAATTACTGCAAATCTCATTATGAATAATAAAACCATTTATAATATAAATGTGGCTAGCTGTTTGTGATGATGTAGAATAATAAAACTTGTTTTACACTTAATATTAAAATACAAAGTCACTTTTATAAAAAATAAATGCTAAGAAAACAATGCAAAGAACAAGAATAGTTTGTGATAAAGACATAGTAACCTTAAGTGGAAGCTCCAGAACAGCAAAATGCTTTTTCTTTGTTGAAGAAGAACACAATGGAAGTAAAGCTCAGGATTAAAACACTGTAGGACGTTGAGACCTTGGGCCCCTGAGCACAGACATGTTGAACCACAGCTCCTCCTACCAGCCATGGCGCAAGTAAAAAACCCATAACGCAGGTTATACTTACTAAAGTCAGCCATTTCTCTTTGTGAGTCATTTTATTGTAAAATGCGTTTACAGTAGCAGTTGCTCGAACTGTTAAATAAAGTTGAGAAAAATAGACAGTTTTGCTGATTTTTGCAATATGTGTCCCCCGTAGCCTAGTGGTTTACACATTTGCCTTACAAGCAAACAGTCCCTGGTTTGATTCCAGGCGGGGATACAAGAGCCCCCCCACCTTGGAGAGTCGCATCAGAAAGGGCATCCAGCATAAAACCTCCACCAAATTACCAATGCAGCTTAATCTTCTCGGGAGCAACTGAAGCCTGAGTTTTGCAATACTTGTCTAACCTTAATCCTAAATGACGCAAACTTTATTTGCCATAAATATGATTTGTCACAATCATGTAAACCAATCATTCAAAATACATGCCAATTAAATTTGCAATTATTACACCTGCATTGCAGCTTATGTGCTCCAAGGTCCCTGACTATGCTGCCTACTTATTATTTTTCTGTACATGTATGAAATAAGAGACACCAAATACCAGAGCTGACGTTCACTAGCACTGACCCAACATCTTTCAAATCTTCTGATACGGGTTACATAAACGCAACACAACTACATAAACACGAGAAGGAAACAGAGCCGAGGTGCTTTTGTGTGTGATTTTCTAATTGTGCTGCATGCGTAGAATCTTTTACAATCTCACGCAACAGCCTTGGTTGCTTTGGAGAAGAAAGGAAAATAATCTTCTACAGTGAGAGAAAGTAATAAAGAGCTGTTTTGTGAATGAACAGCTTGACATTATCAGCCTCCCTGGAGAAGCACAGCCATTTGCAGATAAATTAAGGCCCTTAGTTTAAAGTTAATTGGATCAACCGGCAGTGCACCTTTGCAGTCTCTGGGGTCACCTCGGATTATTCATATCCAGGTAATTATAGATTGCATGGATGTCTTTTTGTCAGCCTGCCATCTATGGCCTGAACTCAGCACAACATGTGAGAAGGTTAAACTGGCCTCTGGCAGTGGGGCACAAGGACAAAATAAGGTGAAATATTACCATACGATTTTTCAGGGGGCATGATACGGCACTGTAATTGGAAGGGAAAATGCAGGATCTGTTAGATGTCTCATTTGTGTGTTTCTCTCTCATGAATCATTCACAAAAGACTGTTATGATTTATAACAACAACAATATAAAGGTAACATCATCAGGTCGCCCAGACAGTTCTTCCAGTCTCAGTTTCACACTTTTTGACTGCTCTCTCTCTCTCTCACACACACACACGCACACACCTTATCACAGCTCACCTCAACACACACACACACACACATACACTCTCTTGCCGTGGGAGACTGTGGCTTCTGTCCCGGTGAATAAAAACCCCATTATTCAGCTAATTAATAACTTAATTAAAGCTCGCTGGCACGTCAGCCGTGCTTGATTACATCATTATTAGGAGTAATTGGGGATTTCTTTAATGGCACCTTGAGAGAAGAAGAGAGAGAGGGTGAGAGAGATGGAAGGCGAAATAGCGAGAGGGGGAGAGGTGTTCTTTCAGCTACAAAGTGCTTGGTTTTGCTCAAACGGCTAAATTAATATTTAGAGAAACATCTGTGGAATAAAGCAGCAGGAGAATTTAAATTATCTCGGTTTAATACTGATCTATCAGTTAAGTGTTCTGTGTATAATCTTGGCATCAATGAGTTATCAATAAATACCAGCTGCTGCTTCTTTTACTGCATTTTATATTTTGTGCCTGTGAAAATATAAAGCCGCCTTAATTCAACCAATCAATCAATCAATCAATCAATCAGTCTTTTGTCATTTTTTGCAAGCAGATAAGCAAATGATTTTTTTTTGCAATCCTATGGCAAGACAAAATGGACAAGCGTTCTAAAACCTGCATTTTGTTCGCAGTCAGTTCAGTCACAGTTCTTGCTGTGCGCTGAATCGGCTCATAGCAGCTACAGCAAGGCCACTTCAAGCGAACAGTTGTCTTCTTTTTGGGCTGCTGTCTTGAGGGGGGACAGCAGATCATTTGCCTCCATCTTGTCCTAAATTGCATCCTCTTTCTGTAACACTCACCCTCTGCATGTCCTCATTCACTACATCCACGAACCTTGCCTCTGGTCTTCCTCTTTTTCCCCCGCCTGGCAGCTATGCAAGAACACTATAGTAATAAGTAGCTATGAGGTAATAAAACTGAAACATTCTTTGAAACCAGCTGAGACGGTATGCAAACTCCATTAGCTTGCAGGAAAGTATGACTAGCTGCATGCCCGATCTTAAAAAAAAGGACTTGAGCACTTGTTTCTTTTGTTCCTCTCTTAGGAAAGTTTTCTTGTAATTTTTTTCTGCTGTCTTCAGGAATAATTCTCCACGCTTCTTTCAAGCTTCCTTTTTCTTTAGAAGAAGAAGCTCTTCTTTGGATGTTGGCTGCTTTTTGTTCCATTATCTGTCAAGATGATCCCAAACTGTTTCAGTAATGTTGAGGTCCAGCATCTGGGGAGGACAATCCATGGCTGATAAGGTTCCATTGTGTTTTGTTCTTTTTCTTCTGTCGAGGTAGGCTTTAACTGCACTGGCAGTGTGTTTAGGATCATCATCATGGTGAAAAATGAAGCTGTCGCCAATCAGATGCATTCCAGATGGTATTCCATGGTAGATCAAAATCTGACAGTACATTTCTGTGTTTGTAATTACATCAATTTTGACAAAATCCCAAACACCACTGGTTGAAATGCAGCACCAAACTATGACAGAGCCTCTACCATGTTTTACAGATGGCTATAGACACTGAGCTAGACATTGTACTTCTCTCCTGATCGCCACAAATATTGAAGACAATTTGAATTAAAAAAAAGAATCTAAACACCTGTTACCACTGATTTTCACCGCTTTTTTGTTTTTTTTTTTTGGTTTTTTTTTGGTAATTTCGCATACTGCAGCCCTTTCTCCCTGTTTCCCTTCTTTAGGAATAGCTTCTTGACAGCTGCCCTTCCACTTAGACCATTTCTGATGCACCTCAGGTCCTGTGTCAGGTCTTTGCTGGTCCCTATTTGTGAAGAACATACCTTTCATTTATTGTCCATCTTTAGTCCTTCAATAGGCAAGTTCCTTTTTTAAGGACACACTGCACACCATGGCTAATATCTATTTGGGAATCACCTTGTTGGTGCAAAAATACAATTTCATGCCTTCCAAACTGTGTGTTCTTTTTGACATTTTTCCTACATTCAACTGAAACAAAAATGGGAAGAAATTGTGTGTTTTTGTTATAGGCTGTCAGTAATAAAGTGCCTAAATAGACAACTTAACATTGGTTCTTTGATAAGTTATCATTTATGTGCAGATAAAAACACTGGTTCATTACGCTAACCAAGGATAACACAAGGATTATACTGAAAATGAGTGAAAACCCATCTAGTACTTTAAAAACGGAATAAAGGCTGGCTTTCTGAAAGAAAACTATGTATATAGTCCCCACAGACATGCTTTTTGGTCATGTGACCTCCTTAGGAATGTCATCTTTGTTGGCAAGCTGTTCTTGTTTACACACACTGCTGTTTATCTCCCCCGCAAATTTTAAACTGTTCTGATGTCAGATTTGACTTGTGATCAAAATCATGGAAAGGCAAAAGGAGAAAGACTATATAGAATCATTAAGTATGGAGGATAGAAAGAAATACAATGAGAAAATCGGTGTAATAGGTATGGATCCATACTCGTTAGCAAAGAAAAGCTAAACCATGAGGTTTCAGAATTAGTACCAATTCAATACTATGACCTCCATTCCACTGGAGCCATGATAGCGCCGATTATGGCGATCCATGCAGATTTGGCGTTCCTGATCAAAATGGCGTGAAACGGCTGAAAATTGGGTTCCTGACGATCTATTGCTGTTATATTCCCATCAAAAGGCCAGCATTCACGTTGTGACCCCGGCGCACTGCCGCGGTGTTCAGGATGCACTCTCGATGTATGCCCAGTTGTGTCGCTCGCACTGCTGCGTTCAACCGATTACCCGCCGATGAGAGACGTTTTATTGGCGGTGAACTGACGTTGAACTTCCGTTTATCACGCGCAATTCCCATTGCATTCCCAGCATAGTCCTGGCATTGCCGATAATTTGTCAAAACGGCATCGATCGGCACCAGTGGAATGGGGGAAAGACGTGTACCATTATCTTGTGTTGGCAAGTCACTGGAGGCATACAATCAGTTTGTTAATGGTTGGGTTAGCGACGTTTCCTCAAGGGTCCTGAATGCACAGCTGCCTGCTGCTTGCCTATAGCAATGGCAGCCGCTCATATGTTGTGATGTGTCTGTGGGAACTAAGTATAGAAATGAGAGTTGACTCAGGCCTTATGCACAGTATTGTAAGTACTGTAAATGATAATAACAACAAACTATACCCTAAAGAAATGTCACAAAACAGCTAATTCAAGTAAATTAGAAACCTCTATAAATTGATCATGTGCCATTACAATAATTTACCAGCTTCACTAAATGAGATGTGTAATGATAGCTGGTGGGGCTCTGTAACATATGAGTTCCATGAAAAAGGAGACCAGGGACATCTAAACTATTAATTTATAATTGACATGAAACCAGATTACTGGAAATATGAAATATTTCAGAGATCATTACAGTTTGTTGTAATGATTTATGACAATGACTGTCACAATATACATTAACAATTCTTTAAGCATCATAATAATTGTAATAATCATAATATGAAAAAAGAAGAAGAAAAACAATAGCAATTAGAATAATAAGGTTAATAAAAATACATTTTAATTTTAATTTTAGCGACAGTATGCTTTCTTTGTTGCTAGTTTGTTGCCAGACTGTCACCATTTTTCTTTCTACTGGTAGTTCTATTTAACAAACATATTTCTTTTTCCTTCAGCTACTTATGATTGAATTCAGATATGTTTTCGCCGAGGCCTGTGGTCACATGGAGTCAATCATTTTGATCATTACAGTAAACCAAAGACTGCCAAAGAGGGGGGTAACATTGCTGCACTGAAGTATCACTATTCAGTATGAGAAAGCAACATCACTGTATATAAAAAGTAAAATTCTGATTTTCTTTTAACACACATGCACAGTTTTACAAAAACGGCCCCACTATCCCATAAACAATATATCAGCTTTTATCTCTGTATTATGCCGTCTACTGGACTATTATGCCCCATCTGAGAATGTTCTTTTTATCTCTAACTACAATGACCAGGGACAGGAGGACACTAATGAAATTAGTCCAGACAAACCCCTTCCATTCTCTTTGTGCCTCATTAGAGCCTGATGTCCATTCACTGTGAACCATCCAGCAGCCAGCACACTGCCCAGCCCTCAGTGGGAACCATTAAAAGCCTGGAAATTTCACCTCTGTTTCTCTGTTTGTGTAATTAGCTGATGGAGGAACAGAGAACAAATGGCAAATGAACAGGTGGAAATAGAGAGCAGGATATTTTAGGGCCATCCCACGTCATAAGCTGGTCAATAAAAGTTAAGCTCAAGTACAGGGAAATCAACATGCCTGCATGGTTGGTCTAAATCATGCCAAAAAAAACAGCCATACCATATGTGTAAATAGATTGACTAAAAAAAAAAAAAAGTCTCAAGTCTCTCAGTTTTAGATCTGCTGTGTTTGTGAGGTCACAAAGTAAGGTAATTAGTTAATAAGATTAATTGTTACTCAGCAATTAAGACAGCAGACTTACAATTCAAAGGCTGCCAGTTTAAGACCAGATGTTGGCATCAGAGTTGACCTTTGATGCAAGCTGCACGCTGCTTAGCTAATTCAGAAACTAGGAAACAGTGGCTACAATCAGCCTGGATAGCAAGTCTCAAGTCAAATCTCAAGTTCACATTCAAGTCACATTAAGTTTCTTGCCAACATAAATTCAATCAAAAGAGGTGAAAATGACATCTGGGTTCTCTGTCAAATCTACTCTAAACCAAAGCAGTAAAAAAAGTCTTTGATGGCAAAATGTTTTAAAGGTAATTTAGTAAATTAATAAATGTTTAAATAAGTTCAAGAAAACAAGATGGAATGGTATACTTAAATAAGCCAGTTATTATAATCTGTAAACTTAACTTCTAATACATATAGCTCACAAACATCCCTGTGTGAAAGAAGACAGATGGTTGTTTTTTTTTTTTTTTTTTTTTTTTTTTTTTTTTTGGGGGGTTTTTTTTTTTTTTTTTTTATTTTTTTTTGTTTGTTTTTTGTTTATTTTTTTTTTTTTTTTT
>VUQH01033264.1:12440-27543 GCA_015106775.1 Etroplus canarensis | reverse complement strand
TGAAAAAAAATTATAAAAAATTTTTTTTAAAAAAATATTTTTTTTTAAAAAAAAAAATGTTGTTTTTTTTTTTTTTTTTTTTGTTTTCGTTTTGTTCGGGGAACTGAACAGAAAGGATGGGGGAAAGAAAAAAATAATAATAAAATGAACATGTGCTACTGGACATCCTAAACTTGTTGGAGCTTTTGTAAATGACTAGCTCTGCAATAATAAACATGTTTAGACCATCGGAGGGAGTGACACTGTGGAAACGAGCTATTCTTAAGTGGATTTTATTGTTTTCTTTCTTCCTCTAAATCCCCCCTTTAATGCTTCAGTAGATGAAGAATAATTACTAAGAAACAAGTCTGGGTATTTCATTTACAAAGCACATTCAAAGAGATGTTTAAGTCTAACCTGTGAGAATTAAAAAGCTAGCATCTTTGTCTAAAACTGCTGATCTTCAATCTTTTTTTTTTATTATTATTTAATACACTCCAACACAATGGAAGTAAATTAACTATAAGATTGTTTAGAGAGACAATTTTCAACTAAATCTGAATACACAGAGGCAGAGTCTGAAACAAACAACCACTGCATATTACATTATCTTTTTACTATTTGGACATTAAGGATGTGATATTCATTCCTTTATTCATGTAAAATAAGAAATAGAAACAATTTCTAACTGAAGATTTTTTTAACCTAAGTGCTTTATTTAATTTCATGCCCTCATGTTACTGAATACTTACTTTTTTGCCTCCTACTGTTAGTGCTCCCCTCGAAAAAAAATTTGACAATTGCTCCCTTGGGGGGAGCACGGTGTATTAAACCCTATGAGTCCAACCCCACAGGGAGATGGAGTTTGTATCATCACAGTCAGTGGGAGATTATTCTCCACTCAGAAGAAAGAGACAGAACTGAAGTCTGTCAAGTCGACTAGGATCAAAACAGGGACTGAAACTGTCACCTTGCTGGAGTGAAGAGGAATTTGCATAAATTTAGGTGTCCACCAGATGAAAGATACATCAAGCTCAATATAAAAGTATAGAGAAGTGAACTCATTCAGGTAGACATATTGTTGCAGCCTCAAGACTGTACTGTTCTTTTTGAAATTCTCTGTCAAGTCTTGAACAGTCAGTTAGGATCGTTATCTATTCCTTAGAGTCATCTGTTCATGTTATTTCATCTTTTAGAATGCATTTATGTAAAGCCCCTTACAGATCTTCCTGTAAGCAAAAGTACTATCAGTGCTATTGAGAAATCTGCTGTTGTTGCCTCCCAGTGTAGCAGTGCAGATACGGATAATTTAAGTACTCAAGCATGCACACATGTACTCACTTTTAGAATAGTGAATTCAGATACACTGAGTATATCATTCTTGCCCACAGTTTTTGTTTCCAATTTGTTAATCAACTGGTTAGCAAAAGAAATATCCATGTCAGCAACTTGTCAAATACTCGACTTGTTATTTTGCTTTTGGCTATTATCGAGTCTGTCAGAGTTCTGAACCAGTAACAGGCTGTACATACTGCTGTACTGACATACTTACTGCAGGCTTACAGTTTTTTATGGTCTCACCTCACATTAATAATGAGGTCAGCATGGAACAAACTGACAGAAGTTCAAATTTGGGCAGGTATGATGCAGTCTGGCTCAAGGGACACCGACAGTGTCCTGTCTTTGTCTGACTGTCCAGCTACCTCTGTAACTTTTTGCCACATGATGACACACATCAGTGCTTTCTGCTGGCTAGACAAAGGCCAATCACACACTGTCTGTGGAAGCATTTGCATGTGTAAATGCAAGCCTATAAGTTGCATAATGCTCACAGCAGAAAAAAAACAAAAGACTTCTCGAATTATGTCATTTGAGTACTGCTGCAGGCAAAAAAACTGCTCCCTTTAACTGGCTTTATTGCAGCTATAAATGAGTGTGGGATGTGGGATGGAGAGTGCCCTGATATATTAGTGGATAAAGTTGTCATGCATTGAAACACATTGGCGCTGTTGCTCTAATTTCTGGGGGTTTTTTTAATCAAAGCAACATGAATTCAAGTATTTGTGCTCTCACTGAAAGACAGCAAATAACATCTCTGATGATTGCATGTCTCCTCCCATGCAGACAGTGGTCATCTCTCAACCAGCAGAAAGCTGCCTGCTGGCACAAATCAAACACCCAGATTTAATCAGCTGCACATGAAGGAAAGCCAATTCTCAGGAAACAGGCTGCATGTATGCGTTGTTTATACTGTAAAGCTGTAATTTTGCTGTCAGTCATGTTTTCCCTTTTATTTACTTCCTTGTTTTTGTCTTCCCACTATTGGAAAATGTCACCTCAAGTGTGTCCATCTGACGTTCGAAGCATTGTGATGGCATTCTTATTTTAAATGCATGATATTAAAAAGTAATTAACGCTGCCTCCATATGAACTTCCTGAACCCAACAATCCCTATGGGTCTGCAAACCCAACTTTGAGAATCAGCAGTCCATATATCCTCCTCCACTACAAAGTACAGCGAAACTCTGGCTTACATTTTACAGCTCATTAACCATACAAAGAGCCACTGCACAAAATATACAGACAGAAAACATGACTATGATGTCTCTAGGCCCATCTTAGAGACAGCAAATACATATGGGAAAGTAAATGTGTGTATGCATATGCATGAAGGCGATGTGAGAAGCTCTGAGATGTAGAGGTCAAAGAAGTGGGCTTGTGACTAATGCTTAACAAAGTGAATGTGCTTAAAAAGAATGCGATATATTTAATGGCCTAATATAAATAATGGGAATGGATATGCAGGTATCCAAAATTAAATATGTATACTCTTTAACATAAATAGAGGTTACATTTTAAAATGTGTGTCCAAAGATAAGACACACCTTTGACATAGACCAATTTCTGCTAAATGCTAAATACTCTGTAAAGAGCATCATCTCTTCAACACAATCAGATACAGTTTCCCCCCTTCATCTTTTCTCTGGTTGTCACTGAACCATCATTAGCTGATTAATGTTTCCCAGCTGAGAGTGTTAATTGACATAATCTATTCTCCATTAGCACTGGTCCTCCGCAGACAGACTCAATGTGTTCCTTCATCCCTCATTTCACCCAAGGTGGTCTTGCCCTTCACCTTGGGCTAATAGTAGGCTAAACTAAGTCAAGGTCCTTGCAGGGGTTCCTAAAGGAGCTCTGGCTAAAGTTAAGCCACTGTCTGCTGCCTCAGCATTGATGTAACTGTAAATCACATGTGAAGTTCATTACTTCAATAGAGTTCTAAAAAAAAAAAAATTCATGAGATATATAGTTAGGCACATTTGTATGCATTGTGTGAATGTTTTGTGGCCCTTACCATTGAAAGAGAACCATTGTCATGAACAAGTTATTGATTGGGACAAGTCAAAAAGGCTAACTAAATTATTCATAAGCACATGTAGAAGACTTAGGGAAGAAAAACAGTAATTAAGGATTATTTGGTTCTTTGGGCCTTATAATTTAAGTTGACTGTCATTCTATGATTACTTTATTTATGACTGATATCTTTTTGGGTGGCCCTGTCATTTTCTTACTAATAAAACCAAGATAGGATTTAGTTGAAAAATTACATAGGTACAATACTGTACAGGTAATTCCCTGGGACTGAAAAAGTATTTTGATTCTGATAACACTGATGTGTCCATTCCTAAACCCAGTTGCAAAGATTTAGTTTTCTTGGCTATTTTTGCACTTCTGCAGAGATATGTGGAGTATTTTAGTTTCACAAACCACAGGTTTTCAGTGCTCGGAAAAGGTCTCAAAAACATGCGGTAACACAATTTGTGCTTGATGTTAACCAGATTGGCATATAAAAAAGGCTCTGAGTAAAATCAGAGCTTAACGTTATGAAAATAACTGATCATCTTTTCCTTTCTTCTTTACAAAAGTCAAGAAAAAAATCAACACAAGGAGGGCTAAGCATTATTTGTGATATAAAAAGGAGCTGAGAAAATGAACACATTGTTGTAAAGTCATGAAAACCAAGTATTGACAGGCTGGCTTCTTGGTGTATATATAGACTGAAGCCAGCAGAGAAAGCTAGAATGCAAAAGAGCAGGAACAGATCAGGAGAGAGAGGGAGTAAAATGAAGTTGAGGAGGGTGGAAGGGATTGATTTTCTCTGACATTTCCCACTGAAAAGTCCCGAACTCGTCACAGAGACTTGAAAAAGTTAAAGAAGAAAGAAAGCATATCTAACTCATAGACTTGCTTCCCCTATCTGTTTCTTAGCAACAGCCTGCACCCAAGGTGGGAAAGAGAAGCTATGGAGATGGAGTGATAGAAAGAAAGAAAGATGGATGCAGAAGCAAGACTGACAAAAAGAGAGAGATAATGGAGTGCATACCCTACAACTTGTTTGGTTGAAGCATTGTTACATATTGATTTAACTGATATCCCGATGTCCTGTGGGATATTTTGAAGAACGCACGCTCTTCCACTACTAAATGGATTTCCTTAGGAGAAATACATATAAAAACTTGTCAGAGCTATGAAAAGATGTGGTGAGGACCTAAAATACAGACTCAAGGCAGACGATCGAGAAAAAAAAAGCTCTATTTTAAGCTGATAATAAGTCCAAGAAATGAACAGAGTCCAGAAGGTGCAAACTAAACAACACCACTGAGCTAGGATGTAAAGAACACCTAACAATAACAGATGAAACAACACTGAACAAAGACGAGGCCGGGGTATGAATACACAGCACACAAATTATAAACGAGAAACAGGAGCTAGAGGAGCACAGGTGGCAACAATCAGTGACAGGAAGTAAAACTGAACATAATGCACAAGACATGAATATTTACAAAAGTAAATCAGGAAGTGAGAAACATAACTGAGAACACAGACAAGACAACTTGAGAGAAGAATACTAACGCAAGAGGATAACAAAGGATAACAGAGGAGAATTAATAACAAACTAAACATAGGCAGGGGTCAGAACTGAGGCTATCAAAACTGAAAATACAATAAACAGAGCAGAAGACCTAAGAAGCTCAAAACCAAACTAAAAAAAGAAAAAACACAAAAAACAAAAAAAGAAAAAAACAAAAAATAGGATACAAAAAACCCAGGACCATGACAAAACTCCCAACTAACTTTTACCTTTTAAGCTTTTATTTGAAACCAATGTGGGTCTTTAGACTCTTCTAAAGACCAATTGTACAATAGCTATTTAAAATTTTAATCACATTTTTAAATTAAACTTTATTATTATTATTTAAATTGAATTAATAAATATCCTGAATGTTACCCGACTAAGACCAGATTATTTCTAGAGTATTGTAGCCACCATGCAGGTCTACAGTAAAAACTAAATACTGTAGTTAAACAAAGTAGAAACAATTCATTATCAGCAGTTCATGAAGTGACAGTGGCAAAATCGTGTTTGGGGAATTTTCAGTCAACTGTGGTGACCCCTAATGGTGAGAACATGATACAGAAAATTAATATGCAGCTGTACATTTATTTTTATATCAAATCTATCTGTAATAATCATTTATTTAAGCCATTTAATAAATCTGAATTTCATAACTATGCCTTAATAGACTTTAAATTGTTTGATCTGTTTCTTGCCTCTAGAAGCCTATTAACAAGTTTCCAGAAAAGATGCTTTCCAGTATGCAGCACTTCAGCACTTACTTGTTGGTAGTAAATTAATTCTATTTAAGGTCACATGAAACAAGGCTCCATTTTTCCATGTAGCCATCAAAAGAATAGATAAAATTATTAAACAATATTTGCAATTTTACAGTTTATAACAATGTCTTCTTTGATGGCGTCATGAAGAATCTAAATAATGTCTTACTGTTGTAATAGAATGTGTGTGTATCTGTTTATAATTATCAGCATAAATTATTTGACCTTGATGCACGTATGGCAGCCACCAGATGGCTGGTGACCCATCAGCCGCAGCTGCTGTGTTGGGTGCGAACACAATGGCATGCACACATCAATTGCACACATAATATACATATTAGTGGATTTAGAAGGTGCTGTTGTTTTGAGTTCTTTATCACTGGGTAACTTACAGTGTGCTAAACAGATATTAAATCCATATAGAACACTAAGCAGAATATAGCCATTACATAATAACTGTGGGGCTTTGGCTAATTAAACTTAATAATGATATAATATATTATATTAACATGATTTGTTGTTTATTTTTTCTACTAATGAATTTTTAAAATCAGTTTTGAACCTTCGTCAGATAGAGTGTTTTATAAGCTCTGTAATAAAACTAACCTAAGCACCTTGTGAAATACCGAGGCATGGAACTGATGGCTTTGGATTTATTTGTCCCATGCATTTCAAACAAATACACATTGAATGTTCCATGTCTTGGACTTCTTATGTTTGGCAGTATGTAGCTTTGAGATGAATAAGGTTGTTTAATTATGTTGGGAGGGGAACAACTCGTGGCTGGTTTTGATCCTCAGCACTAAACTCGGACTGTCTGCTCATCCCTGACTTAACAAAAAAGTGAAATGGATTTATATGTAGCCATTCCATGCTTTTTAGATAAAAGCTGCACCAGGGCTGAACAAGATATCTTTATATTTGCTTTTTCAGTTCTCTCTCTCTCTCTCTCTCTCTCTCTCTCTCTCTCTCTCTCTGTGTGTGTGTGTGTGTGTGTGTGTGTGTGTGTCAGTGTGTGTTTGGAGGATAGAGAAATAGAGAGAGGATGTCTATTTAGAACAGTGATGGAAGCTAAAGATAGAAGCCAAGTTTGAGAGGCGAGGATAGGAAACATGGGATGTTTCAGATAGATCAAACGCGTGATCTAATCCTGAATCAAGGCAGAGAATAACAGATTTTATAAATAAGAAATAAATCTCTCTCTGTCATTTATGTCTTGTTTAGAACTCCCTCACCTCTCACTTTACCTCTCTTTCTACTTTTAGATGTCCTCATGTGCTTTTACTCCCTTGTTCTCACTCTCTTTCCACCCATTTTCAGCATTCCTAGTTTTCTCTCTCATGTTTCTGCTCTGGAAATATGAGGCATTACCTGAAAATAATGAACAGTACATTTTTTTGCAAATTTAAGTGCAACTCTGTCAGGAGTAGGCTGGGATTGTTTCTATGAGAATGAATGGAGCCTGCAATTATGACGCATGGTGGGGCCCTAAACCATACTTGTGCCCAGAACTTTGTAATACCTCACTTCTTTAGCTAGAAATAACAAGAGCAGGACTTCAGAAGTGGCTTTTTTTAATGTATTTGTTAAAATTGTTAAAAATTCCTTAATAGAACAATTTTAGGAGTCATTCTCTACAGTGCTAGTGGTACAGTAGGTTCTTGCCCTTCCAATTCAGGCTCATACTCCAGTTCAAAGACAAGTAGTGTTACATCCCCAGGTGAAATTATTACATAAAAGTTGCAGAAAACCAAATTTGCATTATTCTTGAAGGAGTATTCAGGGGGAACATGATGCCACAACTCTAATTACAGTGGACTTAAAAACCACACAATGATTTTAAACTTTGTCCGTCTGTATTGTGACCTACAACCTGTACACTTTGATGAAGGTTAAAAAAATTGTAAGGGGGAAATATATTTTTAAAAAGTATAATCAGCTGTTTGCACACCCCAAAAATGTACTATGTTGAAGCACCTTTTGCTTTATTTACATCATTCAGTCTTTTTGGGTAGGAGTTTATCAGCATGGCACATCTTTACTTGGCCATTTTTGCCTAAAATCTGTCAGACTGTGAAGGCATCTCTTGTGCACAGCCCTCTTCAGGTCACCCCACAGATTTTCCATTGGATTGAGGTCTGGGCTCTGGCTGGGCCATTCCAAAACTTTCATTTTCTTCTGGTGAAGCCATTCTTTTGTTGATTTGGATGTATGCTTAGGGTCACTGTTGGACTAAAGGGTGAAAGGTGACATCGGAAGTAAGTAAGTTCCCCCCTAGGGATTAATAAAGTATTCTGATTCTGATTCTTTCAGCTGAAGGTTTTGGGCCAAAATTGACTGGTATTTGGAACTGTTCATGGATCCCTCCATCTTGACAAAAGTGCCAAATCCAGCTGAAGAAACTACAGGTGATGGGGCTGCATCAGTGGTGTGGTGTTCTTTTGTGATGCTCAGTTGTGTTTTTGTACCAAACATACCTTTCGGAATTGAGGCCAAATAGTTCAACCTTAGTTTTAAATTTTCCCGCATGCTTTTTGGGAGACTTGATGTCTTTTTTCCCAACATTTAGCCGAGCCTGGATGTTTTTCTTTCTAAAAAAAGGCTTCATTCTTGCGACCCTATCCCATAGTCCCAACATATGGAGAATGTGTAGTCTTTCTATATCAACTATAGGCATTCATGAAAAATGAAAATTTTGAGTAAATAGCATCAAAAACAGCCTGCTGGAGGATAGAGGGGAATCAGCAATGCAAGGCTGATTTCAAGAAAGTAAAACAACTTTTGGAGAATAAAACATCCCCAGTGTTTTTTGATTCATAATTTAAATGAAAATTAATCATTGCTAATTTTAGGTTAATCTCATAAATTAAACTCTTCTAGTTAAAGTGATTATGATTTTAGCAAAAATACCAATTTAATCAGCGTTTAATAAGCATTTGGCCACTGTAAGCAAAACACAATACAAAAAGGAACAGTTAAAACTTATGTTCTTTCATCTAGCCCACATTCTTAGCTTTTTTTAACGGCAGTAGCTATTGTTATGGACTATTATCGTCTACTAATTTTGTATTAAGAGATATGTATTTAGAAATAAGGTACTTTAATACTGAAACATACTTAATACATCAATATGATAATATGATCTTGCCTATGATGGTTCTGGATGTGGATCTGTTCCTCCCCTAATTACATATTATATTGTTTGTAAGCTTGTTTTTGTTTTTAAAGTATGAATGAAAAGAAAATTTTAGTACTGAATCATATTTCAAATTATTAAATATTTATTTTACATGTATTTTAAAAGAAAAGGTTATTAGGGCTGCAATTGAAAATCCTATTAATTCAAAGATCAAATCAGACACTGTCCCACTTCTTTATGGTGTTTGGTGTGAATTTAAGGCCCTGGAAACTATGATGAAGTAATTCCTAGTTTACTCTGCTCCCAATTCAGTGATGACAGGATAGGAAGGAGAGTGTTAATCTGCTTGTCTGTCAACCTGTCAGTTTGCAGAGTGAGAGTGGTTCCGCCATCATGTCAATTCCTCAAATGTGGCCAAACCACAAGTCACTGTTAATAAGAATTCGTATAAAACGTGCATATGTAACAACAAATCTATTCATGCATGCAGTTCTCATGGCATAGCAATTTAACAGAGCAAAGCACATGAATCCAAAAAGACGGTAACAAAAAAGCAAATCAAACTGAAGATGTCGGGAATGACAGGAGGTTTTTCTCGGCAGACTAACCGTGAAGTTCTAACTAAACCTTCCTTCTCTGTCTGGCTGAGGTGTCAGTCATCCCAACTCTCTCACACAGACACACACACAGACAGACACACACACACATACACACACACAGACACACACACACACACACACACACACACACACACACACACACAGGTGTGCAGGCACACATAACATGCACATCATTAAATACATAAAAGAAGTATATGTATGTATTCATCCCACACACCCACGAACAGTTCAGTACTCATAGATTTCTTGCCAGATGTCAAATGCTTTTTATGCATTTAATATGTAGGCTGTGGCTGCTGATGTTCTCATTCGTTTTGACTACGCTTAGACTCTGCAGTTGACATTCAGTCCATTTAGAGGCTAGCACCAGGCGCTGAAGCTTTGTCACAAGTGTCTCCTTTCACAGAGCCAACCCCTATTTTATGGTTTTCTGTCATTTTGGGTGGTTCGGAGCCAGTACAGTAATTCCATATGTGTCAGCAAAGAAGGAATCCAGTGTGGGTGATTGTAAAACATAATTGCTTAAACAAAAACCTCAACTTTTCCTGAATGTGAACAGAGTGTTACTGGATCATCTGACATCTGACATGCCCCTCCTCCTCCCCATCATGTCAGACAGACTTACTGAAGACTCATCTGTTTGGATGATTTCTAATGGAGCGTAACATACACTGATTAGTTATATTAATATGTATGATTTTACATCTTTAAACGGAACCATCCATGAGGTGTTTATGGCAAAACCTGCTATGCTGCTGGTCAGTGAAAACCAATATTCTTGCCTGTTGTGTGCTTGTTCAAGCCTTTTTTTCTGCTTGCAGTCCCCTGCACTTCGTCACTCACAGCTCCTCTGGTTACGACCTGGCCCCTCATGGGTGCCTCTGGGGCCTGCTGGCTAAATGAGTTTCAGCAGCCCCAGGAACTGGAGTAGCAGGCTCCTAAGATCTCTTTGGATTATAGAACTCTAACCTGTCTCTCTATCAAGGCCTCTCAAGTCCTTTGAAGTTTCTTATGGCTTTTCCTTCGTCACGCTACCCTATGAATGAATGAATGCTCTGCCCTCACCTATGCCCTTTACCAACCCTTCCTCGTCCCTCTCCCTCTGTTTTTGCTACTATATCACCACTTCTCGTCCTCCCCCTACCCATCTCTCAACCTCCACAGTGAGGTGCCTCTGCTTCGCTCCCTCACTCAACTCCCACCCACTCCTCCAGCTTCCATCCCTCTCCCTCTTACTCTGGTGCTTAGTCCTCCTTCAACTCTAAAGGCGACTCTTCTATCTTCTCCCAGTCCCCTTTCAACCTCTTTTTCCTATTTTATTTTCACATCACTCTTCTTTTCCCCAGCCAGTCTGTAAAACCTGCTTCCTCTCCCACTCTTTCTCTCAACTTCTCACTTCTCAGCTAGTATTTCCTTCTCCTCTTATACTCTTACACCAAAATTTCCTCTTTAACCACTTGTTTGCTCTCTGTTCAGTTTTCCTCCCCCTTCCTTCCTTTCTTTGCCCCTCCCTTCCTCCTTTGGACTTTGTCCCCAGGGGTTTTTTTGTGGCTCACACATTCCTTTGCACTGACTGGCTGTGTTTACATTGACATCCTCTATTCTGTGTGTGGACCGCAGCACCACAAACCCAATGGCACAGAAGCACAAACCCCAAGTTCATTAACCCTCGTCTTGCTTTCCAGAGAAAATAAGTAAAAGTAAGAGTAAAAAGCAGAATGAAAAAACAGAAATAGAAGGTAATGCTTTATATCTGAATCCTCTATTATCACTATTCTTTTTCCACTAATTACACTTATACGTTGTAGTATGCTCTCTAAAGGTGCACAGATTTCATTACTATGAATGGGGCATCTGGACAGCTTGAAGTTCAGATGGAACTCAAACATATTAGAGTACATTATGCCAGTAGATGTGACAGAGGAAAGTCAGCAAATGCCAAAATCTAATAGTGCCTTTAATTATATACCACCTGATCCTGCAGTGTAAAATCAGAGGGAGGCACAGCCCAGATTCATTGATAAATAAAGCAGCCAAGTGGATCTTTTTATAGCTCCAACAGCCAGAGGACAATATGCAGCCATGTGAGCTATGTTTATTTTATTAAACTGTAAGAGATAGAACAAGGTTGTACGGGCGGGGTATAACAAGACAAAGTGCTGTGACGGAGCGAGTGAGGGAATGAGACCCGGCGAGAACATTAACAACAGTTTATCTATCATAAGGTCATCTTTTTCCGCCCAGTATACGTCACCAAAGGACAGTCAGCACATTCAAATGTCAATGTCTGCATCTTGGGTTGTGTAATGTTATGCTCACCCAACCACACATGCATGTTAAAACAGAAGCGTAGCATAAAGTGATCTTGTATACCTGCCAAGCCCTCCTCAGTCCATTCCAGGTACTTTGTTGTGCAAGATGCTCCCAACCGATCCACCACCTCCTCTCCTAAACCCATCCATATTTGGATGTTAATTCTCCTTCATGACATACTGTACAGTGTGTGTCACTATTTCCTGTCCTTTGCTGTTCTTGTATTCACCTGTCAGTCTAGCTTAATGCATCTTATTATCCACTGAAATAATTCTCTATTGTGGACAAGCCTAAGATTATACATGGGTTTAGACTGTAACAGTTGGCTTTATCACTAATCTGCTATTGTTTATAATGCTAATATAGCCAACATTTATGATTTAGTGTAGCTTGACTAAACCCAGTGTTTATGGGTGAAACACAGGCGTAACCAATCCAGAGCTCCTCCTCAGTCTACCCTGTTTCTTCTTGTTTTGCTGCTTGCCTCACTGATTGATCCTGTACTATATCAGTGTGTGTGTGTGTGTGTGTGTGTGTGTGTGTGTGCGTGCACTGACATATCTATCATGCCAGGTCACTGTTAATTGCCAGAAAGATTACAAGGTGCTGCTAGAGGATAAAAACACTGGTGGGGTGAATCATTTTAATCTTACTGGAAAACATGCCTTCACTTCCAGTAAAGGTCCTTAACTGCCCACCCGCCTCTTCCCCACGCTTGAAAACTAACATTGTTGCCAGCAACTCTGGAACTGCCCAACAAGGAGTTAACACCTCAGATGCAGAGATATAGCAAAGGGAGGAGTGGGAGGAGAAGGAAAAGCATGGTGTGAAGGAGAAAAGGAGTGGCTGGCAACAAGCTCAAAGGTGGTGAGCTCAGGGCTGTGGAATCAGGAACTGCTATTTGCTCTTTACTCTGCTACGCCCCTGCACTACCGCCACCGCAACACCCACACCTCCACCCATGCTCTTTACCCATACAACCTCTGCTCCACTCCGGTCCAGCTGGAATGATGACTTTCAACCCCCACCCACCCCCTCTACATTTCTTACCCCTACTTCTCTCACACAACAGCGAGAAAGAAAGGGGAAGCAGCGTCCCCTGTTATAAGCCTGCGCTGTGTGTTTAACAGTCTGCCTCTGAATGTGAAATCAGAGAAATTTACCTTCTGTGCTGTTTTTTACTTGAGTAGAAGTGCCACTGTCTGATTAAAAATATCTCTCCAAGCAGCAGAAGGAAAGTCTGATTCCACACGAGGCTCTATTAAAACCCACAGATTCAGCAGTGCAGACCTCAGTCTGATTCCAGTGAGGATCATTCCTGCCTCAAGTGCTGAAGTTTGTACCGATTGAGACAAGGAAAAATATTCACATACAGTCTCAGTTGGGGCAGATTCCAGTAAAAAGCAATTTGTATAAATCTGTGTCCAGGGAAAGTGGCTTTAGAGTGGGCGTCCTGATCTAAAAAATATTACTTTTCAGCTTTGAATGAATGTTATGGCTCTTACTTTGGCACAAAGCCAATCTGTTGTAATATCTCTGAGTCATACAGGAGCTGTTTTCTAGAGGTCCACAAAAGAATGACAACTCCTGTTTGGTTTTGCTGTTCTTCCTGACACCTCAGCCTCTTAAATAAGGCAGGTCAAGTTAACCTTCCCTCTGCGTTCAGACACTTCAGGCATGGCTGGAATGAAGTACTCATCAACGTATTTGTCACTATCTATCTTTGGCGGTAACAGACCATAGACACTGTCTGTCTCCTCTTCAATATTATGAGTCACCCAAGCCTACTGTATGAACAAAGGCCCTTTTCTGAAAGAAAGAAAGAAAGAAAGAAAGAAAGAAAGAAAGAAAGAAAGAAAGAAAGAAAGAGAAACATCTGTCATGCATTTGGAATGGGCAGGGAAGGGATGGGTTTCTGCTTACCTGTGCACTGTCAGCCCAGGAGGGGCAGCAAGGACATTTGTCATGAAAATAGTGAGGAAACAAACCGCCATCTGTCTGGCCCCATTGATTTTCACATGAAAAGCAAATACATCCATTCTGTTTGCGCTGCCTCCCAGCTCTGTCTGCCTGTTGGGCAGGCACAGAGTTTAAGTTTGCCTTTCGACATCATGTTCCTTTGATAATCCTTATATATGACTGAACCTCGAGCCTGATGTCTCCCTTTTGTGGGGTGTTACTGACTTAGTAAAGGAGCAAACATGAAGTGCTCTGATCCCCAGTGAATCACTGTAGGATACAGAAAGTCGGCATCGCCAGCTCAGTGGAAGGTTGGCAAGGTAAGCAGATAGCATGTCTGCTCTTCAAACAACAAACAATACAGAGAGGCAGTGACGTGTATATGGGTGACCTGAATGAGGACAATGACAAAAAAAGGTCAAGGATCCAGACTCTTACTTTCTGATCTTTGAAAATGCAACATTTTCCTTCTCAGTCCTCCCTGCCTACACCTCAAAGCGAGGTAGATGTGAGTGGACACAGTATGTCACAAAGGTGTGTTTGAAGGTAGGCACAAGAAGAAAAAACAGGAAGAGCAAGATGCAGAGACTGATCCTGAGGGAGAGAGAGAGCTTTACTGTCTTGTGTCACCACCACCTGCCTCCTCTTATGAAATCTCTTCATGTTCCACCCACTGAGTTTCCAATCCTCCATTCTGCCCTTGAACAGACACTAATTCAACCACCGAATCTAATCCCTAATGCAAAGACCTGATAATTTCCTTTCACTGTCACCATGTAAATGTTTATCATTAAATGGGTGGTATTCATAGAATCATCAGTGAGGGTGTAATGACTTTTTATGAGGTCTGACTAAGGTTTGTGGGTAGATAACCTAACAAAGAGTGCCTAGGTGCTCTCTGTGTGTATTATCCTCCCTATTTGGCTTTGATCGTTTTGGCATTTTGCTGCAGACACTTTAGATATACAGCTGATGCAACCAAAATGTCATCCTTCTTTTTGTACAACCGCTGGAGAGAGGGCCTTTTCATTTGGGGGGAGAATTTGAAACAGCTCTAACCTTTCATCAACAATGCTGCCACTTTACGCGATGGAATTCCTAATTCAATGAGAGGCGTACCAAGGCACCTGCTTTCATCAGCACTTGGGTCCTCTGAGAAAGTCTGCAAAATGAGAGAAAAAGGATGGAGAGAGGCATTATCAACTTGTTGACAAGAGTGGGGTGTCAAAAACAAAATGAAACAAGCACCTAAGGGCATGTGGCACAAACAGGCTTTTACTGTCGGGACACAAGCAAAGCATATCATACACACACAGATACAGGCATGGACGCACAATAATATTAATAGGATCACAGTCTAGTAAAGGCAGATTTTATGCTTTTTGCATAAAAATCTATAAGCACAGAATCTATAAGC
>VUQH01033260.1:16328-29126 GCA_015106775.1 Etroplus canarensis | reverse complement strand
TTTTGTCAAATCAGATTCAGGCCACTTTCATATAAGGTCCTAAATCGTATCCTCAGTCTGAATGTCCATGTCGCATTACATCATTGAAGTGAGACAGACGTCATATTTCTGCACTGGAGGAGGCGAGACGCGGCAAGAGCAAATGTAAGCAGCGGATGAAACAAGCATTGCAGACAATGTTGATGGAGCTAGTCAGTGGAAAGAAAGTGAGCTTTTATACTTACCCTGACATGTGTAGCGTCCATATTTATTTCCGTAAACACAGAGTGCTGCGTGTGATGTCACGTCTTCCTCTGCGTATGCTTGTCACTTCAGGTCATAGACTGTTCACACATGGTAACGTGAACGACCCCACAAAAAACTGATCTCAGCAAAAAATATCAGAATTGAGCATTAAGACCTGCAGTGTGAACACAGCCTTAGACTCTGAATGCTGGCAGAAACACTGGCCTTTGTCATTTCAACTTAAATGGTAAATAGTAAACGGACTGGTGCTTATATATCACTTTCTACTCTGTGCTCAGTGCGTTTTTTTACTGCAAGCCTCGTTCACCCATTAAGCAGAGGTGGTGGTGTAATGGTTAAGGTGCCAGGCTCATGACTGAGAGGTCCCAACTGCAAGTGTGCCCCTGTCCTCCCAGCAGTAGAAATGGGTACCAGTAAATACTGGGAATGTAACCTGTGATGGACTAGCGTTCCATCCAGGAGAAGTTTAACTCCTAAGTCGCTTCACGCTACAGAAACCAAGCTAAGTTCTGGCCTGGTGAGCCAGTAGGCTTGGGTGTAAAAAGTCCAAAGGACTTTACCTTATTTTTCGTTCGCCCATTCACACACATTCATACAGTGCTTTATTCTAAGTCTTTACGCACATTTAACTATCACACACACATTCACACTCTGATGGATGCATCGGGAGCAATTTAGAGAGAAGCCAGGGATCAAACTGCCAACCTTCCTGTCGGAAGACGACCCACTCTACCTCCTGAACCACAGCTGCTTACAAATTTACTATTTTGAGTAGAAGAAATCTTCAGCTGCTCTCTTGAATTGTCCCCTAGGGGTCACCACAGTGGATTATTTGGCGGAGGTTTCACACCAGATGCCCTTCCTGATGCAACCCTCCAACCCTTCGAATCGAGCCAGGGACCTTTTGCTTCTAAGGCGAATGTGTAAACCACTACACTACAGGGACACTATTGAGAGTAGAAGGAAGAACCTACTGAAAACTCAAAGTTGTAAAGATATAAAGTGATCTTAGACTGAACCAGCTTGTTTGTTTTTGTGTGTTAGGTGGGTTTGGTTTCTCATAAGATGTAGTCCACGTTGACAGACCCTCTGGAGTTATAACCTTCTCTTTCAGTCAAGCTTTGTAGCACGTGGCTTGATTTGTCCTTGGACCCTTTGTTAGTGTGAGTCCTAACATGCTAAAAGGTGGAACTATTCAGCATCGAACAGTCTCCTTTGCTGTGGTGTTCATTTTATCAGCTTTCATTTGTAAGTTGAGTTCCCAAGTGTCTCCTGCCTAGATTGTTTTCAGAGAATGAACCAGGTCTGCATTCCACTGATCAATTCTACATCAGCAACCTTCACCTGTGATCTTTCCTCTCTTATCAGTGGAGATTAGACTTCTCCCCACATTTCCCATCACTCACTCCATCCATTCTCTGTCTCTCTATCACACACACTCAGGCAAAGACACAAATACTTATCGCTACATGTGACGCACACACGGTCGATCAGGCTGAGTTAAAATCTCTTCACTCCCCGTTTATTCCTGTCTCTGCGTGTATGCATGCATACTGACACACACACGCACACACACAGAGACCTATGAGATGTGCACAGGAACAAATCACCAGCTGCCAGCCCGTAAATGAAGATATAACCACTCCGTGGCCGCCGTGTACCTTCAGCAGTGCCACTTAATCCTGCCGTAGGATCTAATGTGGATGGACAGTCGGTGATGGAGAAAGACAAGCACTAACAAACACATCTACTTCAGCTAACAGTGACTGACACAAACCTGAGCAAAGCTTTCTGTCTTTAGCGCACAGTCACCCACACAAACGGGCTGACATGCAGAAAAACTACAGACATGAGAAAAAACAACACGCTCACACACAATCCACATCTGACTGCAGCTGCAATCACACAATCTGTGTTTAATCAGAATTTTTTTTAATCATTTAAAAGACACGCTTTTCTTTTTCAACAAATGCAGTCATGTTCAGCACTAAATCAAGGACACACTGTGTAACCTACTTTGATGCATTCTACTTCCTGTTTTTTTTCATTCACTTTTAACTATATATAGCACACCCATGTGGAGAGTACATAATGTATCCAACAACTGATGTATTCTCTTCCCATTAAGAGACATTCCTCTTAAATCCTTGAGGGAGTATCAGCGTTTGGCACAGCATTCATTTGGACTTAAGGAGGAACCAACTAGAATTTGGTGGTCAAAGGTCACAAAACATACTTTTGGCCCAAACTAAAAATGTGAAAGTCACCCTATTATGTGTTTGCTTATTTTCTGCCATATGATTACTGGAAACTCCCTTAACTCTTCCTTAATTCTTCATAGCATAGATTTGACAAGGTGCTGGAAACATTCCTCAGAGATTCTGGTCCATGTTGACATGATAGCATCACACAGTTGCTACTCATCCGTGATGGGAATCTTCTGCTCCACCACACCCTCAAAGGTGCTCTGTTGGATTGAGATCTGGCAGGTGTGGAGGCCATTTAAGTATAGTGGACTCACTGACGTGCTCAAGAAACCAGTTTGAGATGATTTGAGCTTTGTGGCATGATGTGCCTGGAAGCAGCCATCAGAAGATGGTTTGTACTAAGAGGCTCAAAGTGTGTCAAGAAAAAAAAATCCCCCACATCATTACGCCATTGCTACTAGCCTGAATCATAGATAAAAGGCGAGATGGAACGATACTTTCATGTTTTTTAATGCCACGTTCTGATCTTATCATCTGACCGTCGCAACGTTTCTCCAGTCTTACGTTGTCACATGTTGGGGAGCCTGACCAAATTGCAGCCCCAGTTTCCTGACCTTAGCTTACAGGAGTGGCACATTATGTGATCTTCTGCTGCTATAGCCCATCTGCCTCAAGATTCCATGTACTGTGCATACAGAGAAGCTCTTCTGCGTACCTTGGTTGAAACAAGGCAACAGCAACAATTTGAGTTACTGTTGCCTTCCTATGAGCTTGAAGCAGTCTGGCCATTCTTCTCTGACCTCTGGCATAAACAAGGCATTTTTGCACACAGAACTGGATATTTTCTCCTTTTTGGATCACTTCTGAAAAGGCTAGAGATGGTTGTGTGGGAAATTCCCAGCAGATCAGCAGCGTGCCCATCTGACATCAATAACCACGCCACATTCACAGTCGCTTAAATCACCTTTCTTCCCAGTTCTGATGCAGGTCGTCTTGACCATGTCTAAAAACCTAAATGCGTTGAGTTGTGGCAATGTTGCTGATTAGATATTTGTGTTATCAGACAGTTGATTAGGTATACCTAATAAAAATGACCAATGTTTCAGTACAGTATGTCCAATCAACCTCTATGAGCCAAGAATTCAGTTGTCAGACTGCTTTAAATGTGCACTTTAAGGCAGTTTTTTTCTATTCTTGGCTCTGTATGATATCACTAAGAGGGGATAGTCCCAATATGGTCATCTCAGGCACACAGCCCCACCCACCTCCTGAACAAGCATTCTGTTGCTGAGGAGCAGGAAACCAGAATGAAGATGGCTTGAAAGGGAAGGCCTTAAAGAAAGAGGAGGTTTGCATACAGAGGATGAAATGAAGGGATGCATGGACCAGTATATGACAAATACTTTGAACTGTGAATCATGCAAAGCTACTCTTGTTCAGCCCATAAAAAACATGGTGGTGGGAATGGGCATTATGTCGAACTAATAACCTACGAAAACACCTTTCTGATCATTAAAAACTGGAATGTTGGATTGACTGAATACATTTTTGTGTTCACTTTTTGAACTCGTCACTAACATATGAGTTTGAACAGATGCTTAGTAATTCAAATTTTTGTTTGTTTTAATCTAATTTAAATGAGTGATTTTACTGAGAGGATTCACCCCTCAGTGAAGCACATATCAGCTTTGTGTAAACAAGACAAAAAAGTCATGGTAGCAGCTGAGGCAGAATTTTTGGCACGGTAGCGCTTCGAGCTAAATGCTAACATGGCAGCGTGCCCATAACAGATCTTTTTCACTGAAGAGAAAATGTGTGTAATTAATAACATAACAACTGCAATCCATTTTAAGATCCCAAGCTCAGGGTCCTGGGGCCAGATGCATAAACAGTGTGTATATCCAAAAACTATGCATGTGCCACTTTCACACATAAACTTGTATTTGTGAAAGAGCTGTGTGGTGAACCTGTGTGTGTGTGTGTCTTTGTGTGCGCGCGCGTCAGGCATACTTGAGACAAAGCACAATTTCCAGGGCAAACTGCAGTTGATCCGATAAGCAGGAGATTGAATATGAGATGCGAGATGTAATCCTACACGAAGACAGTGTTTTGGTGTTTTTGCTGATTTGTCTGTTTGTTTTATTATTGCTGAAATCTACACAGCAATCTATAAAATTGATTAAAGTCTCGCAATGGCTTTTTTATTTACAGACCAGCCATTATTTCTCCATCAGAGATCTTTTCATTTTATACTCAGCTGTGAAGGATTTGTAAAGTATGCCTCTGATGTCTAACGATGATGACTGGGCTACCACTGCAATCACAGCTTCATGAAAAATTTGTGGTATGACCACCGTAGTTGGTCACAGCAAATGAGGACAGCTGTTTGCCTGATTAACATAATTTTAATCACATGCGGTGTTTTTCCAGTACGCCACCTTATATACGTGATGGAGTTTACAAGTTAGGGTTATCATGGGGGTTACAGTGTTACAGTTTTCTGCATCTCATCCAATAGTTGTTGCTGGACCAACAATAGTCAACCTCATGATGGTTACAAAGGCAGCAACAGCAGTACGAGAGCGAATACTTCCCCCAGTGGTGAAAATTCCCTTCACGCTACGCAGGAATCTTTAGAAGGACACCTGGATCCACATTAGGTTGTGATATTTTCTTGACATCAAGGTGAATCCTCTCAGCTTTTATTATTTCAGTGAGAAAAGATAGCATGTAATGTACAGTTTTTCCCTTTATTGCAACGCTGCAGAAGCCTTCCAAAAAAATACCTGGATTGAGATCCAGATCCAAATCGGCTACATATATATATAAATCACTTCTAAGTTAGGCTGAACCCCCTGCGAATCCCTTTATACCTTTCAGCCCGGTCTCATGGCAGTTTGTGAAATACTAAAAAGAAAGCAACTTTTCAATTTAATTCAGTTTTTATTTACTGTATGTAGCACCAATTCATAACAAAAGTCACCTCAAGGTGCTTTACAATATTATAAGATCCTACAATATTAGAGAGAAAACTCCAACTATCATAGGATCCCCTATGAGCAGGCAGTTGGTGACAGTGGGGAGGAAGAACTCCCTTTTAACAGGAAGAGACCTCTGGCAGAACCAGAAGCAGACTCAGAGAGGGGCAAGCTATCTGTCTTGACTGGTTGAGCAAGGACAATACAAATTATGGGAATGAGATGACAGAATTTTATGACAAGCAGCAGTGGCATTTAAAGTGCATGGGGGTGAAAAGAGATGAGTGGAGAAGAACTGCTCTGTGCATCAGAGGAAGTCCCCCAGCAGCCTAAACTGATCACAGCAAAACTAAGGGATGGTTCAGGCTCACCTGATTCGCCCTAACTTTAAACTTTATCAAAAAGGAAAGTTTTAAACTTAATCTTAAAAGTAGAGAGAGTATCTCCTGAATACAAACTGGGACCTGGTTCCAGAGGAGAGGGGCCTGATCACTGAAGTTCAACAGGACTTATATTTGTCAGTAGGTAATATGTGCCATAGGCTTGTTTTTTTCAGTCAATCGAAGTGGGGAAGGGTCATCATGGCAAGCAAGAAAACAAAGCTCAACCCAAACCATTATCTTGCTAAAGGAAAAGCCATTAAAACAATCAGAATTATCCTCAGTTACAGTCCTGTGTACAAGCTTAACACCCATGTCCAAAATCAGACATGCATTCATGTCAGCACTCAGCTGTTTAATCTTGTTTTGACGAAACCCATACTTATTCCAAGTCCGGATCTGGCAGATGTGTTGCACACAACCATATGCATCAACATACTGTGTATTGTGACCAATAACAGCCTATTACTCAGAACAATAGTGCGTTATGAAGGTGAGTCACAGTTGTGATTTTTCTTATTTCCAGTGTATGAATGGTGACCACTTGAAGTCAAGCTATAAAGTCAATAAAGTCACACTTGTTGAAATACAGATAGTTGTTCACACAGCTACAAATGTCATACAGTCGCTTTAAAAAAAAAAAAAAACATTCCCAGGACTCTGTTCAGTCCTGTGGAAAACTAAACAAGTCCTTAATTACAATTAGCAGCCACTTGCTCCTAATTATATACACTTGATAACTGATCAAAACAAGTGTGCCCACCTTTATAGAAACAAATATTTTTGCCGTTTGCTGGTCTGGACCATTCCGGTGTATGTTAACAGAATACGATGGGGGAAAGACAACTGTGGTCGTAAAGAAACTATTGTTACTGCCCATTAGTCTGTGAAGGGTTAAAAGGCTACTTCCTAACTATTTGAAGTGCACTGTTCCACAGTGAGAAACATTATTCACAAGTGGAAAACTTTCAAGACATTTGCCAGTCTTTCCGGGAGTGGACATCCCAGCAAATTTACCCCAGGGTCAGACTGCGCAATGCTAAGAGAAATTCCCCCCAAAAAGCCCAACAGCTACACTTCAGATGCTATAGGCCTTGGTTAGCATGTTAAATGTTAAACTTCATGATGGTACAATTAGAAAAATGACTGAACAAATAACACTTGTTTGGAAGGGTTGCCAGGAGAAAGCCTCTTTTTTCTGAAGAGAACATGGCAGCATGGCTTAGGTGTGCAAAGTTGCATCTGAGGAAACCACAAGAGTTCTGAATAATATCCTTTGGACAGAAGAAACCAAAGTGGAGATGTCTGGCCATAATGCACACTTCCTAATCTGGCTAAAACGAAACATAGGATCTTAGCACAAACGCCTCATACCGATTGTCAAGCACGGTGGTGGAGGGGTGATGATTTGGACTTGTTCTACCTTGCAATCATTCAGTCAACCAAAAACTCCTCTGTATCCCAAAGCTTGGCTGAAATCGGATCATGCAACAGGACACTGATCCCATGCATGCCAGCAAATCTATGACAGAATGGCTGAAAAAGAAAAGAATACATGTTTTTTAATGACCCAACGTCCTGATGTCAACCCTACTAAAATGCGGTGGTGGAACCTTAAGAGAACGCTGCATGAATAAATGCTCAAAAACCTCAGTGAACTGAAGGAACGTTGTAAAGAAGAGTGGGCCAAAATTCCTCCACAAGGATGTGAGAGACTGATACCATCATACAGAAAACAGGTACTTCAAGTTATTGCTGCTAAAGGTACTTCTAGAATCTTAGTTTTTTATATGATTGCATGGAGTCCCATGAGAACTTTTTTACATTACTTTTCTTTTTACTGTATATCCATCATCAGGCTATCCAATGCATTCTCATCACATACTGCTGATCTGTCAGATGCCACTGAGAGACTCACAGGATGTCCTTTGGCACTGATGCTTTTATGCACTAGCCACAGTAATATTGGAGAGAGTCTATTGTGATGCACCTTTGGAGGGGTGAGGTGGCAAATGTCATATAGTTTGTCAGCCTGGAAACTGCAGTTTTTTGAGAGCTTTGTGTTTTTCTTTTTAGTTTTTCCAGGTTTTTCCTTTGCTTTTATTCTTGGTTAGATTTAGGCACCAAAAACAACTTGATTATGCTAAGATACTAAAAACTATTTGGTTTAGCCAAAGGCCATGGTTGGATCAAAACAGGCCCTTTTACACCATTAAACCTGCTGGATTAAAACAAAGTGGCTACCCAGCATCTCTCCCATAATCTGCTTTATTCTTATCTCTCTATGCTCACCATTTTCTCTTTTTTTTCCCTTAATCGCCCAACTGGTTGTGGCAGATGGTTGCCCTGCCCTGAGCCTGCTTCTGTTGGAGGTCTCTTCCTGTTAAAAGGGAGTTCTTCCTTCCCACTGTTGCCAAGTGCTTGCTCATAGGGGATCATCTGATTGTTGGGGCTTCTTTCTAACAGTGTAGGGTCTTTACCCTACAGTGTAAAGCTTCTTGATGCAACTGCTTACTGAAAATGGCATAAATGTGGCACCAAGGTGTCCTTAACAAGTGTCCATAGTGTCCTGTCTTACTATTGCTGTAGATCAGTGCATCATGGACCCAAGGGGCACCTTGTGCATATCACTTAGCAGCTTTGACCTTAGGCCACTGGGAGTGAAGACAGGTGAATTTATCAGCAGTTGTTGAGGTGTGTCAGTCTAGGCCAAATTGACTCACTGACCAACAGACACTGGCATCCCTAGAGCCAACAAAAAGAAAACCTCACAGAGATCCTTTTACAATGTCCTTGCTATCTGCCCGCCTCTCAGTCAGCCTCTTTTGTTCCTGTCCTCCCTCTGTCGGGGTCTGTCACCACTGTCTCCATCTGCAGAGAGCAGCGATCGTCATTAATGACAGGCGGGCTTTAATTAGCCCACAGTAAACAATTAACACAACAGGAAAAAGAAAAAAAAAACATTTCAATGCAAATCACATTCTCCAGTGATAAAGTGCTGCAACAATATCATTGAATACATTTGCCTGCAATTAGGAATATCTTTCAGGTTTATTCTGTGTACACGTGTTTTCATATGCCAACAAATGGTTGTATATGGTTGTTGTCTTAATAAATTCCTTTTAAACTGGTTTTAGGCTCCACTTTGCTGGGCCTTTGTGTGACTTGCTCATTAATGATCACAGAATTGCTATTTCAGTAATGGGTGTCTCAAAGTAAAGCCATAGAAACTGCAATCAAATGGGTCTGAATGGGCTGCAGATGAATAGGGATACACTGAAATAGCTCCCTCTGTGCGCCTTCTCTCCTCTTATTTGACATGTTTTTAACACATCCTGTTTATTGTTTTCAGTGTAAAGACAATGAGTATCTGCACTGAATCAAATAGACTTGACAGCTCGTGACAGAGAGTGTAGCGGACTGCCAAGAATAGCATATAATGACACCAGTTGCATTGTACGCAAAAAGGCGTCCAGCCTTGAATTGCAATTATATTGTTAAGAAGAGGACAAAGAATTACAGGCGGAAGGAATTAAGTCGTATTAGTCCATCTGTCATTTAGGGGTTGTCAGACTGAAGAGAACATCTCCTCTCTGTTGGTGATTTGGTATGGTGAGCCTCTCCATATGCATCACACTCCACTGATCCCTCAGTCACGGGTGAAATACTGGACTGCAGCATCAACAGCGTAATATGATGTCTGGATAACAAATTAAAGGCAGACAAATGGCATTGATCCTTGAGTGAGTTGGCCTTGTTTAATTGCCACAGAGTAAGTAATGGGCCCTGGCTAAATCTCTGCTAAAGGCCAAGTTCTTACATGGAATAAAATAACGCTCAGTGGCATTTTTTCATTTTCTTTTTAAAAAAAGAAGCTTTGGTAAATGGCGCGGAGTGAAAACGGTGCCGCTGACACACTAAATAATTTGTCATCTATGCACAGTGATAGTGTAGGTTTTACTGCAAGTAAATTGAAATGCCTTCTGTCTGACAACAGCATATCAGCTGATAGACCGGCTACAAGCCAGACACTAGCAGAAATGTAATTTGCAGTAAATGCTACTGTAGTTATCCAGGTCAATCGCTACCAAATATGTGACCTTGTTTTGACCTGTAATTGCATCCCATTGGGCCGGTCGCTGTGATAAAAATTTGTTGGAAAACAGAGGTATCTGGACAAAAGAAAGCCACTTCTGCACATAGAATTTTGGTATTTGCTGAAAAATGCACATGCCTTCATGCACGCTTTACACCATGTGTCTTCATTTGAAACTGTAATCTTTTTTATTGTACCACAGCTTTTGGTAATAGTCATGTGAAAAAGGAAGTTTTCACAGGACTCTGTGCAGTCTTGTGAAAGACTAAATACACCCCATGATTCAATAGCTTGCAGATTCATCTTTAGCAGCACTGACTTGAAGTAATCATTTTCTGTATGACTTTAGCAGTCTGTCATGTAGTTGTGAAAGAGTTTTGACCTACTCGTCTTTGAAGCGTTGCTTCAGTTCACTGAGGATTGTGGGCATTTGCTTATGCACAGCTCTCTCAAGTCCCGCCACAGTATTTCAATTGGGGTGAGGTCTGGACATTTACTGGGCCATTGCAATACCTTGATTCTCTTCTTTGACAGACATTCTGATGTAGATTTGCTGGGAATGTCTGCTATTATACAGTGGTCTATACATTCACCTCACACATGAAAAGTCCACAGTTCACAACAGGAGAAGGCATAAGCCAGTGTACTCCCAGTGCTGGTCCTGTACAAATGAGAAGGCTGCATCAGGAAAGGCATCTGGTGTGAAAATCTTCGCCAAATCACATATGTGGACTCATCTGCTGTGACGACACCTTGGGGAAAATTAGGGAGAAGTGGAAAGTACCTTCTTCTTCCTTCGTTGTAGATTTACTGGTGTGCTTCAGATCTCTGTCCTGTTGCAGGACCCAAATTCAGCCAAGCTTTAGCTGTCAGACACATGGCCTCGCATTTGACTCTAGAAATTTTGGTCATACAGAGGAGTTCATGGTCAACTTAATGACTGCAACGTGCCCAGATGGTGTGGCTGCAAAGCAAGCCCAAATCATTACCCCTCCACCACCGTGCTTGACAGTTGGTAGATGTTTTTGTGCTGATTTTTTTGCTTAGTTTTCACCAAACATGGCAATGTACATCATGGCCAAACACCTCCACTTTTGGTCTTGTCTGTCCAAAGAAAACTGGGGTGAGGTTGGTGGGAAATCAGAAATAATTCACTGTAGAAAAGGCCGTGAAAATATTACACAAAATGTTCAGGCTACTGTGCAGACCTGTGCCTTATTATAGATTTATTATGTTAAAAGTGGCGCTGCAAAAAACACTTTGCGTTGGATGATTGTTTTGCAGAGTGGAAAGAAATGCATTTAGGTTTTTAAATACATGTTTACTATACAGTGCATGCACTGCTACGTTACTTGAGTAGTATTCTACTGAAGTAACTTGGTAATAGCCACCCCATGCCCTCCATTCTGACATACCCCTGCCTCAGCCAAGTTGCCGTGCTCTTTTTAGAGAGCAACCCTTCCACACTTATTCAGTCTTTTCCTAATTGCACTGTCACAAACTTTAACATTTAACAAGATAACTGTAGAGTCTGCGATGTAGCTCTTGGAGTTTCTCTGAGCACTGCACAGTCTTACCTCGACCTGAACTTGCTGGGACATCCAATCTTGGGAACACTGTGGCATTGTATTAACACATACCTGAATGCTCCAGACTTGCAAGCTGCTAAAACTTTCATAAAGGCGGCCGCACTGACTGATGACCAATTGATCAAGTGCACATGATTTGCAGCACTTGGCTGCTACTTACCCTGTTAAATCATGTGAAAACAATCTTTTTCACACGACTGCAAAACATTTGTAGCTGTGTGAATAAATATCTGCATTTCAACAAATGGGACTTCATTCCAGCTTGGCTTCAAGTGGTCCCTCCTCATACAGTATCCTGGGAGAAAGAAAAATCATAAATGCGACCCACCTTTCAGAAATTACTATTGTTCTGATTAATAGGCTGTTATGGGTCACACTACGATGTATATTCGTACATATGGTTGGTGTGCAACACATCTGCCAGATCCGGACTTGGAATGAGTCTGGGTTTTGTCCAAACAAGATTAAACAGCGGAGTGTTGACATAAATTTATGGATTATTTTGGCAATGGGCGTCAGGCTTGCACACATGCAAACACTTTCATAATGACTCAGATGTATAAATCTGCCATGGAACTGTCAGCTTTTGTGCATATGCAGATGTTAAGTCAGGAAACTATGCAGTGTTTTTAAGGAGGTAAGGTGTGTCATTTTACTAATCAAACATCTTACATGTGATGCGGATGAATAAATATATAGATGGAGTCTGAAATGCTCCAAAATGAAGTCATTTTTTTTTTATATTAGGGTTTGTATAATATTCCCTTTTAAAGCAAACCTGTGTTGTCTCCATCTGGATCCCAGAGCCTCCAAATGGATTTTGCATTGTCAAAATTACCACTTTGATTTTAGCCCATATTGACTTCATCCCTTTAAGGGCTGAAATTACCCTCCCTTTCTGTCTCTCCTCCTTTTTAGTCCATGTTTTTCATGGCATTTCCATTTTGGCCCTGTTCTCCCATTTTATTTCCCCATCTCCCTCTCCCCTCTTGCGCTCTCTCCCTTTCTCTCTTTCTCCATTCTCTGGAGTAATTGCATTGATAGTGAACAGTGCTGCTAATTAATTATGCAACAGCCGAAAATTGAGGTGAGAGCGAGGGATGAGAGGAGGAGAGATGAGGTTTGTGCCAAATGGTCTACAGTAGAGAGAGAGAGACAGACAGAGGAAGAGAGAGCGTATAACGTACTTTGAGAAAAAAGCCAGGGGAAAAAAAAAAAAAAAAAAGAAGGGAAGAAAAAAAAAGGAAAAAAAAGAAAAAAAAGAAAAGGAGGAAAAAAAAAAAAGAAAAAAGTAACAAGTTA